>WJFB01000945.1:0-41660 GCA_009870185.1 Pygmarrhopalites habei | reverse complement strand
CCATGACACTCACGAAATCCTCGGGACACGTCATCATCCACATTCATCCTCCTCCTCTAATACAGATGAAGATGATACGCTTTTTTCGACACACAATCGATACTCTATTCATCATCCTCATCCCTTGTCCTTGGAGTGCGTGTCATAATCAAGATATTCCCTACCTGTTGACCCCCCGTCCACTCCCACATTTTTTGACATATTTATTTCCCCATAAAATAAGAATAATATTAATTCGGAACAACAAGGAAATTTGGAGTTTTATGGTCGTCTGTGGAAGGGGTACATATTATGTAGTAAAAATGTGAACGATGACAATCCTCCCATGGGACATATCTGGCTCTTATTAGTGCCGTCCTTTTGTAATATTCTAGTTCAAATGGAATCATTCCATTTCATTTTTTGACTCTGTTTCCACGAGTACTACGCAAGGTTGCGGACGAATATATTATACATGTATGTATTTACTTCCTGAACATTTCCTGACCAAATATTGGTCCAGGAAAAAAAACAGTAGAATGGTGACAAATAATTGTTGAATCGTTCGAAAAGGAGGAGGAACAGGACTTGACTTGATATCTTTATATAATTTATTTATTTCAACAGGTATTTTTAGGTATTTTTTTGTTTACTTTAGTGAACATATATTGTGTGTATATGTATATATATAGAAAGAGAGAGCAATTAATTGTTGAACATGCTGAATCGTTTGCAAACGTTTTTTTTCTTATCCTTATCTAAAAGTGTTTATTCTTAAAAATTATCTTTTTTAACATTTAGCACAGACCCCGCCGTCTCTTCTCCCCCATAATATTTTTTTAGCACACACACTTTCCCCTATCGTCCGTCCCGTTTTTTAAAAACCACTTAAAACATTTATTAAACATTTCTTCCTTTGTTGCCCTTCCCTTCTCACAACTGAAAAATAAGGTCACACTTGATTAAGATGTTGGGACACGAGACCATGAACTTTTCCTTCTCCTTCTTGGATCGATCGACGGGACGGGTGGGATGACGATTATGATGACTGTCACGCAGGGACCGTCTCTCACTGAGAATTTCTGGAATGAGAGAAAACAAAATAATATAATAAGAATGCCACACAATTTATTAATAATTTTTAAATTCACCATACAGATGTTGTTTGTAGCAAAACTTACTATGAAAAATTGGCAAAAGGGACACATCTAAACTGATCTCGGAGAAATGTAAGGGATTATCAAGTTTCTTGGGCACACTGTAACTACGATGTTTTGACAGGCTTGACAGAGTCTGTTTACTACTCCCTACCCCTCCCCCACCCGCCACTGACAGTCCTTGATGATGACTCCCAATGTCTTCTGACGAGGAGTGATTTATCCCAGTGTACGGGTGGTAACCCGAATGGTGAGAGTGACCCCGGCCACTCAGTCGGACCGACGACGAGTGTTCCCCTCGACTTGAACAATGGTCTATATGACCTGTGGACGAGGAAAAGTTGGGCAGGTCGCCTGGACACACAAAATTATTAACATTCATTATTATTATATGTAGTGACGTAGTTTAGTAGAATAAATAATACAGAGGGAAAAGTTGACTTACAGGAAGAAGAGAAGATGATCTCTTGATCATCATCTTCATAATCAGTCTTGAGTCGAAGGGCTCCCAAGGCTCCTGGTTTCCCCGCGATAGTTGTGGGTGACCTGAGTCTTTTACTGCCTTCCTTGACCCCACTCACTCCACCAGCACCACCACTACTCGTCCCAACCCCAGTCAGTCCTGAAGTACTCCCTCCACTGACCAAGGGTGGGAGAGAGGCAATGAGAGACGCACCTTCCGCCCGATTCTGTTGTCGTCGGATATTGAGAGGGAGGACGGGAGCACTTAACTTTCGCATATGGATCCTTGGCCCACCCCCCACCATCCCTGACGCCTCACCATGATTGTCTTCGCAACTACTTGAACTTGTCATCAATTTATTTTTATTCAGAAAACCCCGACCACTCCCCCCTGCTTCACTATCCCTGTCCCTATCACTCCCACCCACAGCCCCCAACTCTGACCCTTCCATCCCTGTCACAACGACCTCATGATCCTCGTAGAAAATATTCCGTTCAATATACCGTCGTTCTTTTTGTAACATGGCCCAAATCTCTTCTTGAGTTGTTGTCGAGAAATTCCCAGCTTTTGGACTACTGGCCGAACCCATGATGACTGTCAGGTGACTCTCAGACACACTCGACTTTTTGGAACGGGAACCAAGGAGAGAGTCTCCACGGCCCAAGACAGAGTCAGGGTCATGACCCACCCCACCATACTGGGATTGGTCAATGTGGATGATATCATACTCGGATTTGTTCAGTCGGGATTGGAGGGGATATTGAATGGGTTGGAAACTTGACTTGACTCTCAGTTGACTGTAGAGGTCCATGAGGGTCTCAGCTGGTCCGGATGCTGACTCCAGGGGACCCCTTGACGACGGTTGTTGATGATGTGCTGTTGTTGTCCCTTCCTCGGGGATCTTTGGAAGACTTTTCTCTTCGACTGTGATGGGTTCTTCTGGAAGGAAAAAGGATCATCAAAATTAATATCTCATTTTAAACATTCCATGTTCAGAGAGTATTTTTCACACATTACCCATTTCGGAGGGTGAGGCGGTAGTGACGCTGGTCGCCTGCTCCAAGGGGGCAGGTGGAACTGATTCTGTATTACAAAGTAATAGAATATTAGTGACAACATTTCTCTTTACAAAAGAAATTAGTTACAAATCAAAAAAAGAAAAAATTACCACTCTTGGCCAAGACAACGCCTAATTCAGGTGCAAATAAAATTGTCTTGGCGGCTAGAGAAAGTCCCAGTCACAAGTGAAAATACGTGAAAGGAAAAATAGAAAAATGAGTATTAATGAACATTCGGTTTTTAATGACAAAAAGATTTAATACAAAATGAGAGAGACAAATATCCACATACAATTCAGCACTCCAGCTGTAACGGCTTCCCAAGGGGCAGGCAAACCTGGATATTTTCCGGCTGATCGCTTTCTATAATTCCAAAATTGATATTACATTTTAGTACCACAGAATTTTGGCAATCAAACTTATTTTACGTTAATTGTCACGACAGAGAGTTTACGTATTTTACGATTACAAGGATTGTTAAGAGAAAAGTGAATATTTTTCAGTAATGTTTTAATTAAAGTTAATAATAAGTACCCGCTCCGTTGCGGACTCTGCATGAAAATAGAATATAATAAATGGATCAGTATTTAATTAATTACATATTGACATTCATAAAGTTAATCATTGTGTGTGTTAATAAAAATGTTAACTTGAACACATACCTCAATGAACACATCTTCCCCTCCGTCAGAATTCAAGGAGTAGAGAGAACTTACATCCGTATCTAATTTTTTGTTAATTGTCCAAAACCACATATACACACAGTTTAGTGACACGAAATCAACAAAGTTAAAACGACTAGAAATTAGTAGTAAGTATTTAAATGCTAAACAGTTATTTGCAAATCTTTAGTCTAAAAATGTTTAGACGTCATCAATTCACCTTCCTTCTTGAGAACTTCGGACTTGGGCAGTGCCAGATTATGCATTGCATCATGTAGTATTTCTTGAGCATCGTCTCCTAAAAGTTTTGCTAAGGCCTGTTTGTTTTTTTTCCATTGTCAAAGGACATCATCCCGTCAAAGGAAATAGAGAAAGTACGTCATGAGGAGGAAAAAAACAAAATAGAAAGAAGAAAAACATTTAATGAACATTCATCCGATTGTCAATTCAAAGATTTAATAGGAAATGAGACAAGTATCCACAGACAAACACGAACACAAAGTCTATACATGAACTACAAAAAAGACTTTATAGTCACAAATGGTTGTCTCATTAGGAGGAATCCAGAATCAAAGTATACATTTATAGTACCTCCATCTTGGATTTTGGAAGTGAGTACAGAGACATCACAATCTAATTCTGTGTTCCCATTATCCTACACTCGAACAAGGAGAACTCCAATAACAACAACAAGAAAAACAGGGAAAAGGTTTGTCTCTCTCTCTCCACACACACACAGTGTGTGTGTGTGTCGAGGTTTTGACCTAATTTTTCACAAAACAACTATTCCAGGACCACTGTTACTTGTGTGTGAGTGTGTGTGCTCACACAGAAAAGCTAGGAGTGTGTAAAACCAGAATAATGTTATTTCCAATTGAACACTCTCCATCCCTCCACTAAACTTTCTCCACAGTTTGTACAGACCAAATGGGCCAGTATTTACGAACATTAGGGACAAGCTTCTGTGAGAGACTATTGGTCTTTGATGTTTGTACAGAGACAGAGTAGGAAGACAGAGAGAGGAACAATTTACAAATTACACAAGAGAAAAAAAACTTGATTCCACGAAGAACAAACAACATAATTGGTTCATTCCCCATTCCCCTCCTTTCCCTTCCTTCTCGGTAGAAAAAAAAGGAAGAGAAGAATAGAAAACAACCATTGCATATGCAATGCAAATTAATTTGTTTCCTCATTTTGACCGTTAAATAATTCTCTCTCCTTTGACCCCTCTTCTTCAGTTGGAAAAGAGTGGACATTAAGCAGTCCACTTTTCCATCTGAGGACAAGTCAGCAAGTGTGGACCTTTGTAGACACAAAGTAAAGGGAAGACTTAAACTTTTTCTCCGAACTCATCCATGTCACAATTTACAATCTCATTTATATTTCACCTTAACTCTTTTCAAACCAGGGCAACCAACTACAACTACAACTGCAGGAGAAGAAGGAGGAGTAACAACGACATGTCCAATTAACTCCCCTTCTTTAATTTAAACAAGTTGAGAGGGCAAAATACAATTTAATACTCTCCTTGTCCTTGGCTAAGTGGACTCCAATCCAAAAGGGAAAATTATGTAGTGAAAAGAGAGAGGGGAAAAAATTAAAACAATTTAATCCTACAAAGAGAGGAGAGGAAGAAGACGGAAAATATGAATCTTAAAATTATGTACACATACAAAATTCTACACACTCGACTTTGAAGACAAAGAGAAAGTGTGTAGTAGAATTTTGTGTGTGTGACGAGAAGTTTGTTGGGAGGTGATTGTCCCGGAAATTCATGACAAGAAAATGTCAATTGACATTATTATTGAAGTCATGACGCAAGTTTTCCCCTCTCTTTCTCCTTTTCAGTCAATAATAGCGCCTTCTCTCTCTCTCTCTATCATACGGAGAGAAAGCCAAGCCTGCACTTTTTCTGCATGAGTTTTCTAGCTTTCTTCTTCTTCTTTTTTGGAGAGGAAAAATTGTCCCGTCCCAGTGTGAGTACTGTCTCTCTTTTTCTCTCTCTTTTTTATATATATCCATGTTAAGTTAGCATTGGAAAGAGAAAATAGAAAATGCTGTTTTCTCCTTTTAGCGGATCAATTCCAGCTAAACTAAATTGCTTTCCTCCTATCTTCTTTTATATATGAGAAAGAGAGAGAGAGAGAAAACGAAGAAGAGACGAGTGAAGCTTTACGGCCTCCACTTCCGTCCCTCTTTCCCTTGTGTGTGTGTGTGTGTGTGTGAGGACGATTGTGTACGTCTCCTCTCACTCCACTGTAATACAATGTAATATAATGGTCTACCTATAGCAATAATGCATTCTCAAATGCCGACTCCACACACACACAATGTACTCACTATATTACATAATATTATTTTCACCCTCCTCCTCCGTTTATCCGAAAAAATAGCGTCACGGAAAAAGAAATCCTCCAGCACCAGCAGAAAGGGAGTTGAAATCAAAATTTAATCTTCACAGCATCCCCTCCTCCTCCTCCTCCCCCACACCCCACAAAGAAATAAAGTCAAAGGTCAAACAGTAAAATTGAAGGAACGTGGCTGGTAGGGAGAAGAAGAGGGCGGTGTATTTAAAAATAATATTTCTCCACAATACAATAAAAGAGAGAGCGTGAGTGAGTGTGTGTGTGTGTGTCGAGATTGAGATGAACCATGTCCACAGCTGTCGACAGCCGACATACACAAAGTCAGACTTTGACCTTCCTGTCCACACGGATGGACAGGGACACACACACAACCTCACGCAGAGCGAGAGCGAGAAAGAGAAAGAAAGGAGGGGATGACGGGACATGAGCGAGAACAAACAAATCTGGAGGAAATTGGAAAGAAAAGGGTCATTGAAATCTTAACCCCACGTCCAGCCGGAGAAAGCCAGAAGGAGAGGAGAAAGGGAAAATATACGGTCAGTAACAAGATCTCTCTTTTCAACAAGACGTCAGTTTGTCAACTATTCCTTCTCTCTCTCCCTCTCCCTCCGCGTGTCTGTGTGTGTCTACTTGAACATTTAATACCAAAACTCTCTCCTTAGGAAATTTGAGTACGTAATAACACTACTGTGTGCTTGTGTGTGTGTCTGTGGGTGTACAATTTTCTCTCTAAAAAACTCCTTTCTCCTCTATGATGATAGGTAAAGTAGGAGAGAAAGTAGAGTGACTGGAGAGGAGAGGAGGAGGATAATGAAATTGTCAATAAATGCTAACAATTTTTGCCTAACCATCAAACTCACGGCACGCCCGTAACCTCACTCTACTTTCTCCACTTTCTCTCTCCCTCCCTCCCTCCACACTATACATATAAGTGTACACAGGGTGTGTGTGTGTGAAAGGGATGTGTGTTCACTCACATAATAAAGCCGTAGTCTACAAATTTTATATTATGTTTGTGCAAATATGTGTGAGAGTAAATAAGTTGTTCAGAAGATTTCCTCCCTCCCTCTTCTATCACTCGTCCTCACACACACACTCCACACACACACACACTGTACTAGTGTATTGAGATGCGTCTTGAGAATTTTCTTTTTTGAAACCTGAGATTATATTTTAGTTTTTCACACACACACGACTCCCATCCCTCAATACACACACATACACACACACACACCATCATCCTGAGTGAAGGAGAGGAAGAGCTTAAGTATAAATACCAAACTCTGTGAGCATTAGCTTCCGGTTCTTTTCCTGGCTTTAGACTCAGAGAGGAGAAAGTGAAGAGCGAGGGAAACGGAGGAGGGGAGGAGGGAGGTCTAGTAATTTTGTAAGCTTACCAGAAAAATACACAATTTAATTCCTCCCCCCTCCATTAGTCCTCAACATATTATAACATACGAAATCTTTCACAACCAAATTTGTCTCCTCTTTTCTCCCCTCCTATTCAATGTGGAGTGTGGAGAGTCGAGTGTGGACGCACTCCGCCTCTCCAAGAATTTTATACTTTGAAGCCAATTTAATTTCAATTTCTGCTCCATTTGACTCGGAAACTGAGTCGGGGAAATATCTAATGAATAGGAAATGAACAGGCAGAGGCAGAGGCACACACACACATGTACAGTATGTACATACGTGTGTGTGTGGACTGAATTTATGTGGATAGTCAGAAAAAACTAAATTGAAAATTGGCCTCCATGTGTGTACACTTTAATTCTCATTTTATGAGCACAAGATCAACTTCCCACATTCCCTCCTTCTTCTCCTAAACACAACATCGTGCACTGTGTGTGTCCGTGTGGATGCTGAAAAGGAAAGAAAAATTTTTTCTCACTTGAATCTCACTATCAATTTCTCGAATTTGCTTTCGATACTTCTGGTTGATTTGTTTGGCAGACTTGAGTTCAGTTTCGTAAAGGGATGTGGCCGACGTTCGGCGGGTGGCAAAGGGCGGTTTGATTGTCGTCCGCAGCTAAAAAAATTCCACAATTACTTTAAAAATATATTCTGAATTTATTTTTTAAAAAAATATCCAGCTTTGCTTACTCGCTTCTCAATCGTTCCATTTGGATTCCTCTTCAGCTCGATCAACTGTTAAAAATAGAATTGCCATTAAATATTTTGGATATTTCAACATCATTTATTTGGCGGGGTCATTCGCGTGGACATTGTAGAAACCAAATTATTCATAAAACAAGTTTTTGAACATGCCCTTGCATCTGCAGGATAAAAGGAGCGTAGAGGAAAATTGTACTCTCTCTATTTTGTACATACAAACATATACATACACACACGAAAAACAGGGAATGGGGAACGGAGAACAAATGTAAAGCAGCAGGAATGTGACGCTTTGGCGTGTCGGGACTTGAAATTAAAACCTAAAATGAGAATAAACGGTTTTAATTAATATTGTAGATCCTGCAGAGAGAAAGCTAGAGCTCGGCCCACACACACACACATACACACACATACTCTTGCCCCTCTGCAGCTTGTTCAAGTAATTAAGTGGGAAAGGATACGGAGAGAGAGCCATATCCATTCACACACAGTTAATTTTGGGTAATAGAGAGAGAGGAGAGAGGGTGAAAACATGTTGTATGATAATGGAGGAAGAGGAGGATAAAAAAGGTGGACATGTGTAAACTGAACTATACACACACACATGTATAATGGACAACATGGAGAGAGAAGAGAAAAGAGGGTAGAATTACCTTGGGCAGGAATACAAGACAGAGAGTGGCTGTGGTACAGAAAATAATGAAAATGGAAATGATGACAAAACTAGCATCTTGTTTGTCGGACAGGACGTGGGAGAGTGGTGCCCCAATTAGACACATCATCACCGAATTGTACACACTCATCCCGATGTACTTGGAGTCATTCAGGGCTGGGATACTCACGTGCCGCGTCTCCCAGGCCAAAAAACAACCGAATATCTGCAAACGCACAAAACAAACATTCTATTAATATTCCCTCTAAAGTCTCTAAAAAGATCAAAGGTCAAGCCATCAATTTTTTTCCCTCCAACAAATTGTCACCAATTGAATACATTTCAAATTCTTCCTCCTTTCCTCGTTAAATTTAAGAAATTTCAACTGACGAAGAATTTCCATTTTTTTCTGACTTGCTTCTCAATGTGAACTGCCAATTTACTCTGGTATCTTAAAATTGTCTTCCAATTAAATCATTCCTCTCCACCACACACACACACACACACGCACACAGAGACTCACTATTTTTCCAATTTGACATTTCCGAGTTTTTCTCCGAATCACACATCCACACACACACACACAAGAGAGAGAGAGAGAGGAGAAAAACCTTGGGCGGTCCGTTGTCATCTTTAAAATTCTTTTTCCTTTCTCCTCCTGTCTGTCTGTAGAAAAAGTGAAGACAATACGTCGTCGTCTCTTTTCCCTCCCCATCAAATTGAAATAATATTTCTCTTTCCCCTTGACTCGGCCTCTCCTCCTCCTCCCCTATTAAATTATGGAATATTTTTCTCTTCAATAACCATCGTTGTGTTCCTCCCGCTCTTCCTCCTCAACCTCCCTTTTCCCTACACAAACACACACACACAGCGTGGCGAAGGAAGGGAATTGGAATCGAATTTCAGATTGATCGGTACATAGAAAGGTAGGGAGGAGAAAGGAAGAGGAGGAGGGAAAAGTTTGTGTGGAACTCTGATTGTGGGGTCTCTCTCCCTGGTCTTTCTCTCTACAAGACTCTCGATTGGTTTTCTTAAATTTCTTCATTTTTCCCTACTCCCCCTTCCATTTCTCTTTTGTTGGTCTCTCTACTCTATAACACTATAGACAGTGAAATTCTATACTAGGAGTAGAGAGTAGAACCCACACACACCGAGAGAGAGAGAGACGGAGTTTTCATTTTCTCTGGCACCGAAAATCCACACAGAAATTCGACCATGTGGCTGGCTGAAGCTCTCCCTATCTTTTTCACACAGATTCGGCCAAAGGCGGGAGGAGAAGGAGAAGAGCCAAAAACCAGTCAAAATCCTCCCATGTCACTTTTCATTAGATGAGAAAATTGTGATTTTAATCATCCTCCCCTCCTCTCCTCGTGTGTGTGTCAGACAAGCTAAATTACAATCACAATTATCCTCCACACATTCATAGTTTATAGATATGATGACTTGTCACACAATACACACACACACACACACGAGGGGACATTATATGACCATCAAATTTAGTTGCCATAAAATTACTCTAGTTTGAGAAAAATTTTTCTCGGAATCTCGGCACAGCTTATACGAGATTAACTGTTCGTACATGTGTGCGTTTGTCTCTCTCTCTCTCTTGTGTGTGTGCTGTGTGCACCATCAAAGTGACCATAATACACGTATACAGCTACACACAACACACACACACACACACAATCATCATCATCATTTCAATCTCCGGCTGAAAAGAAAAGATAGAGAGAGATGCATGTGTCCCAAGGGACAGGCACACACACACATAGAGAGACAGTGTTGTGGACGGAAATTCCCCAGACCATTTTTCAGTGTCAAAGTCCTACCATCCACACACACACAAATTGTGTGACACAATGCATTGTAGACTACACTACACACACACACACACAATGTGGGGGTAGTAGTAACATTAGAAATTCCAGCAAATCCTGTCTCTGGCTTTTCAAAGTCTTTCTCCAGCCCGTCCGTCATCTCTCTCTCTCGATGTGTGTGTGTGTGTTGTACATGACGTGCTACCCTTCTCTAAGCCGGAACCAGGGAGGAGAGGATGGAGGGCATCGCATCGTTTGCCCAAGGCCCTGGACAAACGATGGGACATATCGTCAAAACATCCGGGCACTTGTCCTCACTTCTCACCTCCCGATTCCTCTCTCCTTTCTCCCTACCTTTCTAGGGAAAAATACATTCCCTAGAAAGTGGGCGAGTATGCAAAACAGAAGCTTTTGCCTGATTCTCAGAAACAAGGAGTTCCAAAATCCTGGTCAAAAGCCCTTGTCTTTTCTGTAAGTACATTTACACTGGAGAAGGACTGGACAAAATTTCAGATACATGCACAAATTCTACTTTCTCCGAGCTTGGAAAGAAATGGAGGGGAAAGGGGGGGGGGGCTCATAAAATCCGGAGAAGGTATCAGCCGAATGTGGAGTGTAGGTGAGTGACTGCGTGTGTGTGTTTGGAGGTACAAAGAAATGGAAAGTAAATTTAAAACATTTCTCCTCCCAGTTCAAGCTGACAAACAAAGTATTCACAAGAACAAGAATGGAGGAGGAGGAGAGTCTCTTTTCGAAATCATTGTCAATTGAGAATATGTAAGGGGAGACAAAAGTATTATTTTCAGAACTCATATACACACACGCACACATGAAGGGTTACTTGTAACAATGGAAAAGTTTTCATAAAAAAAGAGATGAGGTTTGGTTTAGTCTGGTGAGTCCTGAAAAAAGGGAATCAATTCTCAAGTAGACTTTAAATCTCAAACTTTCTCCCGTATGCCTAGACAGGGAGAAAGAGAGAGAGAGGAAGAAATTCCAGGAATGACGAGACGTGCCAAGTTTGTCAAGTCTCAGTCTTACTGCGTGTGTATACTTAGTACACAAAAAAGGGGATTGATCCAATTTAATTAGCATGTATGAGGTCGTTAGCCAAAATAATTATTGAATTCATTTCCCCCCACAAATATTCTTTTTCTACAAAAAGAATTCAATGTTTCCAGGAATTTTTTCCCCATTTTTTTCTCTTGAATCAAAAAACTTTTGAGGAATTTATTTTCAATTCTGTTCAAGTATTCAAAATGATTTGAAATCGAATTCCCTTCTCCATTCCAGCTTTTCATTTCTTGGACAAAATGTTCAAAGCTTCATAGCAAATCCTGCCATTCAAGTTTTACATTTTGACAATGAAATAATTGTGGAGAAAACTCCCTTCATTTTTGAGACACAGGTAATTTCGGAGATGAAGTTAGAATGACGGTTGATATCAAAATGTTGAAAATTTCCACACCCTTCCCTCCTCTTTCCCTTCATGAATAAACTAAGTGTGGAATATTGATGGGAGGGTGGAGATACCAGTCTAGACACACACACACACACATCCACACAGAATTCACACATGAATGACGATTCGATATCCACATTCAAGAAGTTGGCAAGACACTGGAGTGCTTCTTCCTCGTCGTCTTCCCTGAACAACTCGGCAACCACAGCACAGGAGAAAAGACAGAAAGCAAGAGAGAGACAGGCAGAGTCCCTAATAATTCTGAGAAATGAAACTTTCGGGCAATTAACCAATTTGTTTCTACCCCTCACATTATAGAGCTCCTAATTTCCTCTCTCTTGATACATCACAGTCGACGGCAGTCAGTAGCGTAGCGTGAGAGTGTGTCGTACCCAATCGAGTCACGGGAAAGACATTGGTCCTCATCTCAAAGAGAACCCATCTTTGTAACATCAACTTGTTATCTCCTCCTCCACTATTACACTCTAATATATTTGGAAAACTAAAGTCGATGCATCATTTTCCCTGGAAGGAGGAATAGAGAAGAGAGAGAAAGTGGAGAAAGTCGTCATCGTCATCTCGTGGAGGAATGAGCTCGAGCCCGCGCGACCATTCAAAATTCCATTTAAAAAAGATTCCCAGGAATAGAAGATTTTTTTTGGAGGAAGGAACATTTCATGTCCAGATGTCCCTAGCCTATCTCTCACTCTCACTTTCACTCCCTCTACAAAGTGTCACTCAAACTGTTCTCCTCTTTCTCTTTACTTTTTTTTTTTAGAACAAAGTCATTTTTTCCTATTACATATTTTTAATAGACAATATCTAGAAAATTCTCTTTTCCAAAAAGTCCTTAAAAACTGTGTGTATCTTTCATGCTTTCTCCATTCTATCAGAACATTCCCTCCACACACACACACCACCGCCTCTCCCTTGTCATCAAGAAAAGAGTTCTCTGTTCAATACAAAAACGAGTCACACAGATACGTAGTACAGGAGTACCATCATCATCCTCCATTCTAAAATGAGACTCATCACGAAAACTACAACGTTGGCAGAGCCAAGAACCCAGCGGAAGAAGAACAAAAGGAGGAGGAGAAGAATAGGGAAATGTTGAAAAAGTTAAGACAAAGAGACGAAGAGAGAGAGAGAGAGAGAAAGGGGAAGGGAAGAACCACCATCATGATCGTCCCTCGTCAAAGTAAGTTACGACAAGACCCAAAATTCTCACACAAAAAGCACACACATACACATACACACACACAGGACATTGAGGAAGACGAGTAGGAGGAGGAGGAGGAAAATAGGAAGAATAAAGAGCAAGTTGAGGAGAAGGGGAAACGAAGGAGGACTATCACTTTGGAACCCGGGCATTGGGACGGAGACGATGTACGAATGACGATTACTAGTGAGTAACTCACTAAGACAAGTGAAACTGTTTAAAAAGAAAAGTATTTGAGAGAGGAGAGGAGAAAACTTCAAGTTGAATCGTCCAGGAGAGAGCCATGGGTCTGAGAGAGAGAGAAAGAGAGAGAATTGGAGAGAAATAGTTTTTTTCCCTTGTCCTTGATAATGTGAAATCGAATGAGGTTGATATTCTCCGGCTTGTTGAATGGTTCAACTTCTCCTCCCTGCAATGACTACAAGGTGACCAATTCTCTGCTCCTCTATTCATTTCCTTCGGAGAAGAACCATTTACGATCCACTGGATTTCATGCTTGGTCTACTTTTTTCTTCTCTCCTTTCTCTCTCTCTCTCTCTCTCGTGTGTCGTGTGTGTGTGCTGTGTGAGGTCCACTTTCCTACATACCTATCAACCACCTCACATTATGATCCTCCCCACCAAAAAATACTACGGCTCTGCCCCATCTAACCTTCCAACTTTCAACATTTCAAGTTGGCGACAATGAAAACCTTCACCATTTCTCTTGCCTCTTCTTCCCTTTACCCGGGTATCCCAATCACCATTTCATCTCATCATCTCAACAGCCTATACTAGGAAACTCTGACAATGACCAACTGTAACTTTATTTTCTCTTGTTCTCTCCCCATCCTCTTCCCTCCTCCTCCTCTTATTCTTCTCCCCATCTCAGCACCAAAACCACCAAGAATTGTTCCACACACACAGAGAGAAAGAGAGAGACACACGTAGTCATCCAGACAGTCTCATATCCCTCACTTTTCAACTATCCCTCACTTTTCAACTATCCCTCAATTTCTCCACGCATAATCATCATCATTAAATATTAACCCCTTCTCTCTCTTCTCAACTCCATTAAATGCTGAGAAGGGGGAATGGAGGGAAAGTGAGGACAGATCGACTAAATCAAATGATTTCTTCCTCTTTAAAATTCATTAAACTACTCTACTTCTACTACAAAAGTTTGTTCGAGACAAAAGGCGATCCCTAACGCTCTCGCACCACGTGGGAAAGTACGACTTGATCCACATTTATAATTCAACTTAAAATGTTGATTCACAATCCAGTCACAATATCCCTTCGTGTGAAATTCCAGATAATTTTCTCTTTAAAATAAAAAGAAATTTTTATACAAAAATGCCCAGTAATTTACAGGGTGTACATATTGCTTTCACCGTCCTCAATTTTTTTCCGCTTTGAATAAACCCAGGAAATCTATTAAAAGATTTTCTAAAATACATCCAAAATTTCTCCATGTAATTCAATATTAAGTCATCCACAAAATAAAAAGGCTAATAATTCCTATATCCAGATTCTCCTCAAACTGAGAGAGTAGAATAAATAATCCATGGACAGCAATCAGAATACTCGAGTATCCAAAAAAACCTACTGTATATTTTTCCGTTGACACACACGTATGACACACGCAGTCATGAAAGAATTGGACGGATTGTAACTTGAGTTGAGGAAGACGACTTTCACTATTTACTTAAAGATACTTTCTCCCAACTACACACTACACTGTCACTGTGTACCCTGTACTCTGTATCATACATATTTTTGCAAGGTCTGACGCACTGTAATGGCACACACGCATCATCTTCTCTTCCATCTCATATCCCCTCCCATAAGGACTCTAACAAGTAGTCCGTATGTGTAAAAAAGTATATAGTTTTACATTATATAAATTACAGGAGACTACACTTACACACATGAACCAAGAGAGAGAAAGAGAGAGGCAGGTAAGAGGGTAAAAGGAGAAGTTCCAGTTCTCAGGAAACAGAGTAAATGATCATGACTATGACTCAAACTAAAAACAAAAGAAGAGAGAGAGAAGGAGAGAGAGAGAGGAATTGGAGCTCATAGAAAGAAAAACAAGAGGCATATGTTTATGTCCAAGAAGTACAAACAGAGAGACAGTCAGAGAGAGAGAGACTATTTCTATTCCAATGTATAGAGTTCTGAGTTATTAGTGTTGCTGGTTCGGAAGAGAAGGATGGCCATTATACAGATAAAGACGAGAGAGGGAAAGACAATAGAGAGAGAGAGAGAGTCTGTAAACCTTTACTTTTTACGTTTACGACCCTCTATCACGACCCCCTCCCCCCATTTCCAGACACACACAAAAGTTGGTTCAGAAAAAACTTTTTCCCCCCTCCCCCCGTCTCCTATTTATACCCACCCACCTCCTCCCCCCACACACACATACACAGGGAAAGAGGGAGGGAGAGAAAGTCTAGGTATAGACAGGCTGGGTTCACATTGTAAATTTATATCCTTTCTTTTTTCTCTCTTTGAGGAGCAATTGAAGGAACGGAAGGTTCTTTGAAAACACAAGAGAAATTCAATCTGATTTTTCCCTCTCCCTCACTTTCTCCCTTACTTTCTCTCTCTCCCTCGCTCTCTCTCTCGCTTGTTCCATGGGTGGTCATAATGTAGACTCTACCCCCAAAAAAGGCTACCTTCTTTTACTCTCTATAGGCCTCCCATTTGGAATTTGAAGATTCTCTCTTGACAATGAGCCTCCTCCTCCTCCCACAGATACTCTTGTACAGTCTTGCTCTCCAGCCACAATCTTGTGCCCCTTCCCTTGCGTAATTTAGTACGCTTAACCTTACTTAAGCTACGTTCTCTAATCTCTTCTCTCCTCTCTTCTGTCTCTCTGGCTCGTCGTCGCCCCTGTCCTTGTCACTGTGGTTCGGAGGAACAGCCCGCGGTGCGGGCACAAGTTTAGAAATTATTTGAATTTGTAAATCTTACACTCTGTAATTTCTCTACTATGGCGAGATATACCCAACCCTCACACACACGCACACATTAACCCATATAACCCTCATCACCCAAAAGGCAGAGAGGGACTTAGTCAACGACTGGAACTCCAACAAGCGTCCAACCAACCATATAGTCATTCTCAAATTGTCACTATCTTTTCCTCTTGTCAGCATTAAAACGACTTTTGAGAAAACTATTCACAATTTACTATAATCAAATCACTCCTCCCTCACTTTCTCCCTCTCTCACTCTCTGAGGGAGAAAGTGCAGGGAAACCGTTAACCCGATTTACATTTACACCATCCCCCCTTTAAACTCGTACTGCATGGTGGAAGGTGGAGAAAGCTGAAAACCAAGAAATTTTGACACAACAGAGAAAGCATGAGCAGAAAATTGCACTCACCATCAAAAGTCCTTTATAAGCGTAGATGCACCCCACGAAAATATTCATATAGTCACTCTTGCAGTACTCATTCACGGGAATTATTTTGAGGTCCTCGTTCGTTGGGTCCGGCTACACACACACACAAACAAAGACAGAGAGAAAGGAAGAGAAAAAAATTATTATAATGGAGAAAGTCTACAATCAGCATTTTGAATATCAAATTTCTGGTCAAAATAGCAAAGATCAGGATTTTAACATTTGGAACTCCTCCTCCTCCTTACTTAATACGGGAAAGTGTAAATAGAATGAGTGGAGGAGAAAGTGGAGGAGGAGGAGGATAATAGGGAGAAATTTAACTTACATAGCCCTCCATCTTCTTCGTATCACGGTAGAAGGGGTCGATGAAATGCCAGGTGGTCATTATTGCAAAGTCTATTGCCAGAAGAATCCCCACCACAATGAACAGCTGCATATCCTTTATCACCTACAATACGCACGGAAAAGACACACACACACACACACACACATGAGTGCCAAAATTTCAGCAAAGACACACATACACGAACTGCCATCATCATGACCACACCAATCCTTTTCCACTTTCACTTTCCCCCTACTCTCCATGATATTCCCAAGTTTTTAGCATCTTCCCATCTGTTACACACACACACTCTCTCCCCCTCCCACACACACACACTCTTCCTCCATATGCCATCATCCACACACACACACACATTCGGTATTGCTATTATATTGTGGGGGTAATGAAGGTGGTCCTTTTAATTCCACATCTTTACCAAAAAGCCAGACCACTTTCTCTCTCTCTCTGTCCTATATATAATACCATTTATTATTACAATATTACCGAAATCTCTACTCCAACTCGTATTAATCTTGGTTACTCCCCTCCCTCCCTTCCCCCCTCCACACACACACACAACAGCAAAAAGACGCACAGTAAAATTAGTCGTCTCTCCATTTTCGAATGGGAGGCGATACAGATGTATAGTTTCTGTGAATGAGAGAGAGAGTGGAGTGTGTGTGTGTCATGTCACATAATTTCTCATGGCAATTAAAATCCTGTCCATATATTATAAGCACAGATTACTTCCATTCTCTATTCTCTCTCCCTCTCTCTCTCTCTCTCTCTCTCTCTCTCTCCTTTTAATTTACAGCTTCTTTTTCAAAAATCCATTTTCGGATAGTCTACTGAAATCCTGAGTCCCTCTTTCTACCTCTCCCTCTTTTAATCACCTTCCACTCGTCTGCACAGGGAAAAGAGGGAGAGATTTTATTCTACACACGTGCAGTTTCACTTTTTGAAAAAGGGAACAGGCTGTAACAATTATTATTATTACCATATATGAAAATATGTATTAAAAGATTATGATCCGAAAGAAAGGGAGAGGGAAGGAGAGAGAGAGATTGTGTGTGTCATACACTCTCACGCAACCCGTCATTCCGTGGCCTGTCTAGAAATTATTATAATGGTAATTTTGATGATTGTACAAGGTCACCACACACACACACACGTCCACGTAATCAAGATAAAAGAGAGAGAGAATAAAACTTCAAAAAATTAGACATGATTATGAACACACACACTCCATTTCTCTTGGAAATTGGGAAAATTCTGGCTGCCCACCTTTCTCCCTCCCGTGAAGAAATGTCAACGCTTATCATAATCCCCTCGTAATTTGGGAAGACAGTCACCACACACACACACCTTTCCACATAAAATGAAATCCACCGTTGATTGTATTGTATTTCCCTCCCCTCGCACCCGACACATATCCTAGCACTACCAAGGTGAAAAAATGTATACACAATAGAGAGAGAGAGGTCCTCGGACAGAACGCGTCATAGAATTCGAAAAAACAGGGATACTCGGAAGAAAAGAGAAGAGGGAGAAGGGAAAAGAAAAATGCATAATGTATGATGCACGACATTATTCAAGAACAAGTGTCAAAGGAGGTCAACATCCAAATTGTCAAATGCCACGTCAACCTATGTCATTCTCAGCTCTCCCGAAACTCGATCCACACACACACACACTCACTCACTCACACCCAAGAAAGAAAGGAAGAAGAGAGACAACCCTGGAACGATATTTCATGGCCACCCGGGAATTCGTCCCAGCAGCTCCCAACAGCAGCAGCAGGTGACAGACAGCAAGAGAAAGAGAGACCAACGAAAAAAAGAGAGAGTTGGCAAAATCCCCTTTCCCTCCATCTCTTTCTCTCTCTCTCAAAATGGGGGGAGGAAATAAAACAGCTCAAAAAAACCTTGGACGACACAAAAAATTCTCTCTCTCCACATTCCCTACACAACACACACACACACTCACTCTCTCCAATGGGAAGAGTGGAAGCGGAGCAGCCGGCATTTGAGTGCACATAATAAGGAATTACAGGGTGACAAAAAAATCTTGCTTTTCTCTCACTTTCTCCACACTTTCTCAAGAGGGACGAGGGGGTAGCCAGGGCACGTCAAATGTCTCTGAATCTGAATACAAGTGAATAGAGAGACTCGATCAAATGATCCTCCCAATAGAAACCTTGCGAAGAGTGAAAGCTACATACTTTTTTTTATTCCATCCTTTAGCCCCCACTTTTTTTGTTCCTTTCTCTTTCTCCAGCCATTGGTAACCCCCGCTTTCTCTCTCTCTCTTTCTCTCTCCCATTCTTACACTAAGGCTGTCTTATCCGCCCCTCGAAACAGTTGAGAGAATCCATCATGCCCTGTCTCCCTTTCTCTCGGCCTCTTCTCAATTCAACTGGTGTCCAGTGCCCAGTCTTCCTTTCTCTCTCTCTCTCTCCATCTCCCTGACTTTTGGGTGTGAAAATAGAGAGAAAGCATAGCTGAGCTCGGGAGGCCAGCTGTCAAAATGACCACTCTACACTCTCTCTCATCCTACCCTTCTTCAAGACTTACGTACATACACGAAGAGAGAGAGAGAGTGGAAGAAAGTCGGAGAGATCGTGTAATACAAAAGTGTATGGATTTCGTAAATAAATTGAAACCTTGTCGAATTACCTCTGAGAAAGTCGGACAACCAACCACACAAATACACATAATAATAGAGACAGCACATAAGAAGAGGAGAAAGAGGGAAAACTGGGCAATTTGACCAAGCATCACCCCAGGAGCTGCACTAATAGAATCGAGAATAGAAAGAGTGAGAGAAAGAGATGGAGAGAGAGAAAGAGAGAGAGAGGGAAAAATGTGGTCACCCAACTCACGCCTAACAAGCACCATGTCATTATATTAGGGACACTGACCAGGACACCAAGAGACAAGGAGAAGTGAAAGGAGGAGAAAGAAGAGGACGTCGAGTAATGTAAAAAAATAAAAATGGTCGGGGAAAAAGAAGGAGAAAGTAAACGAGGGAAGTAAACGAACCTTAAGACGCTTCAACAAGACAGGAGAGGATCAATTCAATTATTTATATCTTCCTCCCTCCGTGGCTATATACAACTCTTTGGCGTGTGTGTGTGTCTGTGTTCTTGCTCAATATATATTCCATGTACTGTACAGAACAACAACAAGACTGAACCTCCTCTTCCCTTATTCTCTATTATTTATTTATCTATCCTTCTAGACGTTTATATCACTTTACTTCCCTCCTCCCCCCCTCTCTCCCTTTCTCCTAACTACAGAAAAAAGGGAAAGCTGCAACGCAATTCAATTCTCTTTCTCTCAATCCAATCCAGTGCAATCGAATGCAATGCAAAAAAATAGGAAGACAAGTCCCTTTTCTGTTTGACTCGGCTTGGCTCCAGAGTCCCTTCCCCCTTAATTCTTGAAAGATTGAAGGAAGAGAAGGGAATACATCTAAATAGAGACACACAGAGAAAGTAAATTTGGAACAATGATAATAATACAGTTTGATGATGACACACACACAATTTAACTCTCAATCTTTTCTCTCTTGTATTTTGTGTATTATTTAACGAATGGCCTGAGTCAGCCGTGAGTCACCAGAGAGAAAGCTCTTGAAATTAGTTCAAATATAAAAGATAGAGCCAGAGAGAGAAAGGGGAGATTTTTGTTCCAAAAAAAATAAAAGAATAATTAACAGGTTATTTCTCTAGAGAGAGACATCCGAGGACATTCACACACACACACACACACACAAAGTAGACACACAGGAGAGAGAGAGAGAGGGAGACAGAGACAAATGGAAATTCTATCAAAATTTCTTGGATTCTCTAGAGTGAAAGTAGGAAGACACATAATGCTCTTAGCTCTCCTCAATCTAATGCTAATGACATTTCTCATATCTCCATTGTCTCTCCCTGTCACCCACTCTTATCGTCAATTGCCAATCCTAAGAACTCTCGTCCCTGATACTACATCAGTGCTATACCTTTCTCTCTTATACTAGGAGTACTGGAGAAAGTGATCTGCATTTAAAATCCATGTAAGAAGGGAAGAAAGAGAGAGATCTTAGATATTGAATAATATTCTCGAGAGATCTATCTTCTCATCTCCCATCGCATCCCATCCTTCCACACACACACGCACACACACAAGGAAGAGAGAGTGGAGACGATGGAAAGACGTCATCATTATCCCGATTCTTCTCCTTCTCCTCATCCTCACCCTTCCTCCTAATAAGTTGTACACAAGGAGCAGCTTTCTCCTCCTCTCTCAGTTGATCAATAACAGATCTAGATCACTATCATTATGATCCACACACACACACACGAGCTTCCCTTTTTGTTCTCCACACTTGTTAATAACACACACACAGATAAAGAGAAAGAGAGAGGGGAAGTGTAGGTTCATATCAAAATATATGGCAGAGTGAGTTTCTCCCCCATTACACTACACTGTACTGTGTAATATTGGGACTTTCTCCTACTTTCTTCTCCTCTCCGTCCTGGGCAACTTGACGAATTCCGGTGAGAGGGAAAGAGACAATGATGAAGACGTTGGTTGACGCTATTCTGTACTATATGCTCCTGCCACAGCTCCTGGCCATCATCATTTCATTACATTAGCTGCTCCAGGGAATTCTTCTTCCTCTTCCTATCTCTCTCTCTCTCTCCTTCTCAGACTCTAGTATTGTCTCCCTTCCTCCTCCACACATTGCAATGTATTTCACCATCAACGTGCTATCTATTACACTCCGTACTTTCTCCCTCCTTCCTCACACACACACCCTCATTCTCTGTGTACATATTCTTACTTTCTGTTTTTCCATTTATTATAACCCCCTCTCCCAATATAGACAGTCTTCCTTCGTCTGACAAGTTTGGATCATGAGCACTTTGTGTGTGTCTGCCTGCCTGTTGTGTGTGTGTGTGGAGGCTACTAATGCACTTGTCTTCCATTGTTCCTCCTCTCCCTTTTCAAAACTCTCGTATTCAAATTCACGTACTAAAATGACGGATCATTATTTGTACCGTAAACTCTTTTAAAATCCCCCTCTTCGTTTTCATCCCCTTCTAAAGAGAGAGAGAGAGAGAGGAAAAATCCCCGGCACGCATACGCACACAATTAATTAGAGGGTCTTTGTTTTCCAGCTTTTTGTTTAGAAGTGGGGGTGGGAGAAAGTACGAGCACTGACCCCCGTTTTACCCTACTTTCTAATCACACGTAATTCCAATTGTCAAGAAATTTTTTCACACACACAACCTTTAAACGTATGGAAGAAAACCCCTTTAATTACAATGCACATTTTTCCAGGCCCAGGTCAAACATGGGTGGTCCCTGATGGCAGTTCGTATAATCACACAATAGAGCAAAATGAGGCGGAGCCGACCTTTTTGTTGAGTTTGACGTTCGTGAAGATGGAGTGAACTCGCCACGTCTTCGAGAACATGGAACCAAAGGCGAGGGTGAACCCGGCCACTGTACAAGCACACACAAACACACACACACACAGTCAAAATTGATGAATTGGTAAACGAAAGGGAAATTATATTAATTGTTCCACATTATATTTTTTAAAAAAACAAAATATTAAAATGGACACTCACTGAGAATCCAGGCACGAGCAGTGCAGATATAAGGGAATGCTTTCTCCGACGTCAACTTGCTGTCCAATCCGAGGATGATGATGGAAGTGTAAGTGAGGATACAGCCAATGATTATCAAATTATTCAGGTAAGGGCTCGACATCTTGATGTACCTTTTTAAAAAATATACAAGTAAAAAACATTCAAAATATTTAATCCACGAAATCCCCAATTAACTTTCTCTCTCTCGGACGAACAATCCAATCCAAGAATTTTTTATCTGACGATCCCATTCGTACACAATCATTTCATTTGGACAAGAAACCCTTCTCGGATTTATGCTCAGCTTTTAATAATAAATCCAAGAAGTTTGGAGGATGGAGAGAAGAAGAAGTAAAAGATATTGAAATCCAAGACTATTATTACTTTTTCATTTTCCTTCTCTTTCCTCCTCATTCATTTTAATGCCCTTGGCATTTCCAGAGTACAAAATCACGAGGCTTTCTCTTGTACGTGTGTGTGTGTGTGTGTGTCTCTAATATGATAATACAGATGACTACAATCCTCCTTCTTTCGAAGGAGGAGGGAGGCTCACGGGTCCCTCATTCTCCCTGCCTCCCAGTGAAATAAACAAAAAGACTAGGAAAGAATAAATTAGAAATTTGAGAGAATAACAAGGGAATGAGTTGCCAGGAGGGGAAGATCACAGATCTATCAAAAGATGATCATTTAACCTTTTCCCCTCCCCCTTCTTCTTTTCTCTTCTTCTTCTTAGAAATCCGAGACGTAAAATTTAAACAACATTACAAATACACAATCACAATCCCAACTGCCATTCTCTTTGATTCTCCTCTCAAATTTTACAAAACTCCACAATGGAATAGAATGGGGGAGGGAGAAAGGAGGATTTTGAAATCAAAATTCGGATTTTCTTTTTTTCTTATCCTTCTAATACTTCTCTCTTTTGAGATGTCCCACACACACACACATGCACACACACACACAGAATCCTTTCGAGCGTCATGGAGGAAAGAAAAATAATAAATAAAAATGATGGGAATCCTCCCAGTCATGGATTCATGTCAAAGTTGACACAGGAAAGGAAAAGAGAGGGAAAGAAAGAAAGAAGGAAGAGTGAAAGTGGATAAATCCATATCCCCTTGCATCATCCATTAATACGTTCAAAAGGAAGGAGACACAAAGAGGACAGACATGACATGGAAAGGAGGAGAGAAAAGGAGTAAAGACACTCACAAGCTTTTTATATGTAATAATTAGATTCTGTTCAGGCCAATTATTCGTGAATAATTTTTCAACAGAGGATTTTCAAAGAGATCTTGTGAGAGGCTTTAGTGATTTCCTCAACCGTTGTAATAGCGACAATGTCCTCCTCCCAAGAACAAGAATAAGGAGGAGGAGAACTCTCGACAACCAAGGAAGGAAGGAAGAATAACGGATTGTACAAAGAGAGAGAAAGAGGGGGAGAGAAAGCCCACGCAAAAATTTCCAGCTCAGCTCAGAAAGGAAAGTAAGAGAATGGGAAAGGGAATTTTTTTTTTCAAAGCTCTTCCAATGTTCCATACTCTTATGTCTTATGCCCTTAGTCGTTGACAGACTTGAGTCATTGGGATAAAAAAGGGGAGACCAGAGAGTAAATTCTCTACTCTATTAAATGGCTAATAAAATTAAAAATCCGAGTAAGAAAGAAGGAGGAGGAGGAAGAGAAGGAGGAGGGGACTGGGAGAGGAGGAGGAAGGGAAACGGATTATGAATCCTTATCCTCAATTGAATACTACGACGTAGTTAAGCAGCCGGACTATATAGAAATGTTTATGAAAAAAATCCTCATACATAGTCGTCTTTAAAGATAAAGAGCCGAACGAACGAAGAAGAGTAGAAGGGAGAAAGGGAAGACGACCAGCAAATGCAAACGGCGGCGGAAGTAGACAAGTGGCGGCAGCGGTATAATAATAATATTCAGTGTATGCATAACATTTCACTCTCGCCTATATCTCACACACACACGTGGCTGTGTGTTCTATATGTAGAAAATACTTGTGTGGTCTCCACTCCCCATATCAGAATGGAGTCTTAGAGAGGATATTTAGAGAAAAGGATGATAGAAATAAGAGGAGAGAGAAAGAGAGAGAGAGAGAGAGAGAGAAAAATCAAGCTCAACTCACATGCACCCATAAAAATTTCTCCTCCTCCCTCCTTTCTATATGAACTTGCCATGAGAGACTATCCTCCTCCGTTTACATAAATCGATAAAAGCTCGTCCCGTTTCTCAAAAACTTTTCTCTCTCTCTCTCTTTCTCTCCCTCTCTCTCTCTTTCTTACTACAAAGTAGAGGCTCTTTTTACAAATCCAGCTAGCCTTCCATGTCATCCCTGTACTACACACACGCACACAAACAGCCAGAGAGACAAGCTGCAGTGCACTACACAGTGTACACAAGTACCTATTATTATATACGTGTAGGAGGGGAAGGGAGAGAGAGACTCTGTCTCCACATAAATTCTCTCCATATCATCACAGACACACACACACGAGAGAGTAGTGCATTAGGTAATACTATATAACAAGAGTTTTGAGAGGGAGATAAAAACTTGAAAAAAAGTTCCACACACCCACAACAGTCCGTCTATACGAAATTTCTGTTCAAGATCAACCGTGCCACACACACACACTCTTGTATGTGGGTGTGTGTGTGGCCCATATACTTTCCCTTTCACAGTCCCCCTTCTCCCTCCCTCCTCCTCTCCAAGCAGACAGGAAATAATAATAATAGTCGGAATTTTTACTTGGAATCAAAGTTGCATATAATATGAAGGACGTGGTTGTCGTGTGAATTCTCCCCTCCCCTCTTCCTCTTTCCCCTCCACACAGACACACACCATTTTGCCACATATGCTCCCTCGTACAACAAAGAGAGAGAGACTTTCTCCATCGTTTTCCTCAATTCTCCTCTTCTCTTCTCTTTCCAAAATTCCACATTCTATTTATCATCCACGTACACTCTGTGCGTCCTGTCTTCCACACACACACGCTGTCTCTCTCTACGTCCACTCCGTACTGTACGGAGTACAGACGGAACACACAGTTGGACGACTGACAATAGCAATAAATGGATAAATCTGGAGGAAGAGAAGAAAATACGGGAGTAGGAGACAGAGAGGGTGTGTGTGTGTGTACTATACTTTACCATTCCCGATCACTGACACACACACACACCCTCTCTCCTACTATCAAGTGCTCATGTCAGTCCACATCAGCACATCATGATCGTCAAAAACATATCCTCCAGGATCTTCTTCTCTTATACACCCCCTTTCTCTTGTATTTTTATCATACTTTCTCCACAAAAAAGTAGAAAAAAAAAACAAGTTTTCTTTTCTACCTCAAAACCTCAAACGTCCTCCTCCTCTGCACAATGTATATCTGCACAAATCACATTTCTCTTTTCTCTACTACTCCCATGTATTCCCACCCAATTTCTCCCTCTTGTACAGCTCAGACCCTGAAACTCTCTTCTCTAACGATCCTCCATATTGTAAGAACCTGACTTGGCTTCCATCGACTCTCCTCCTCCTTCCCCTCTATCTCTCTCTCAGGTCTACACTATCTTGGGATTCAAAGCTCACATCACAAATTGTCAAGGAAAATTTCTAAATTTGACTCACAGTCCCAAACACACACACACGTGTGTCGGAAACACACACACACACATACAGAGTCCTGGGAAAAGGAAAGGAGGAAACTCACGGACATGGGAAATTCCTTGACAATGGGAAAATGGGGAAGAAATCAACAATCTATATATTATCCTGTTGAAAAGAGGAAGAGAAAAAAAGAGAAAAGTATATTTTTATGTGTGCCATATCTGGAGAAAAATCCGCCGTGGCAGAAACTGAATGGCTAGTCTCTCTCTCTCCCTCCTTTCTCCCGATAAGGATCATGAATATCAGAGTCTCTCTCTCTCGTCTCTCATCGAGATGAGAGACGACGGATACAGGGAAAGAGCATCACGAAAGATAAAAAGAAATTTCTATTTTCTCCCTCCCAAGAACAGAACAGTGAGAGAGAGAGAGAGAGAAAGGGTGAATCAATGACAGTCTCTCTTTTTGTTCTCAAAAAAACCCTTTAGCTTTCCATTTAGGCCAGGGATGGAATCGTACATCATTCAAACCATGCCGCAAGCCATCCGCAACAGATTCTCCATATCCACATCCCACAAACATCTATCTATTTATGAGTCCCGCTTCACCGAATCTGGGTAGGCCTCTCCAGGAATGAATACAAACAGGCAAGGACACGACGAGGGAGAGAGAGAAAGTGGGGAGAATGTATAGACAGAGTTTGTCATGCATCAAATCAAAAAAGAAAATCCAAGCAACATTGTCTGTGGTCATAAGGACCATAAAAATTGTGGTTGTTGTACTTCAGCCAAAGTACACACACACATCCTTCACTCTCTCTCTCTCTTTACTAAACAAAAAAGAAGATTGAAATTTTTAAAAGTTTTTTTTGACTATACATCAACTCTTCGTCATCTTACCTTTGGTTCCTAAATCTGATGTTCACAGCCAGAAAGAATCCAGCCACAAGGATCCCCACGGAAGAGGCTGTAGCCATGGCAGCAAAGAGCGTGATGTTGACCCGCGTGTGCATTTCCTCCTGTAGAGAGAGAAAGAAAAAATTATATTAAAAAAAATCTCCCCCGCTTTCACTTCCTCAATCTTGTCTCTCAATATGAGAAGAGATGATGACAAAGACTGTGCAAATATCGGAGAGACACGAATAATATTGGGTGATCTGGAAGATAAATACAAATAAAAATTTTGTATTTACATCCGGACCTTTTTTTCCCGTTTCCTCCATCCGGACTCGGGGACATACACACAAACACACACACTAGAATACCCGATTCAAAATGAATCTTTCTTGTACAACTCTTCAACTGCGTACAGTTTTGGTCATCCAGATTTAATTCCCATACAATACACAAGAAAAAAATGGGGAATGTCAGGAGTCGATTTATTTCCCATTTTTTTCATCTGTGATTTACCTCCCTGAGAAAGAAAACTTTCGGAAAAGTGGAGATAAAAACTCACAATTTTAATGACATCTGCGTATAAAGGGTGGCCCTATTTGTACTTTACTCGGATGTCTCGGACAAAGATAAAAGAAAGTTTGTGTATGTGTGTGTGTGTGTGACTGCGTCCACGTGGATTACTTTTTCTAGAATCTTTCCCTCCATTTCTCTTCCCCGTATGAACAACTCTCCATTTGGAAAAGAAGGAAAAGGAGGAGGAGTTTTTCCTCATGAAAAACCAAGAATTTTTACAAGGGTAAATGATATGTAGAGTGGAGTATAAAGTGGGGGGCATAAGAGAATTACGTAAGAAATGGAGGGAAGGGGAGGGGAGGGGAAGAGACAATAGTAAATTGAAAGGGGAGCAGAGAGTATCTTGTCCCTCTCCTACTTTCACTCTGCAGTTGAATTCATGGAAAGAGTTGCAACAGTACTCCAGAGTCAGAGTGTGTGTGTGTTCATGCTGGAAAAAGGATTCTTATGCTATTACCATCCCCCCTCCCCTCGTTTTTCCCTGTGTGTCTACAGAATGAGGGGGGGGGGGGGGTTTATATGGACTTTCTCTTTTCCATCCATCCAGCACATGCAGTTATTTCCCTACCACTCCGACCTAATTTCCTTGGGTTCCCTCATGCCATTGTCATTTGCAATAACTTTATTGAAGTTGCCCTATATATTGACTACTTTAATCTTTCACCCTCCCTCCCCTCTCTTTTACACATCCATGGAGAAAGTGAACACTCTGCTCTCTCTCTCTCTGTCTGTGTCTTTTCCCAGTCTCCCCAAGGTACTCCAGTATGCCTGCACATTAGGTACTCCATTCTAATGTATTTTTGTGGCCTTCGTGTGTGTGTGTGGAGGGGGGACTCCTTGATTTGCAAATTACATTCTCCCTCGTATCCGCACACATTTCTCGCTAATGCTTTTTTCTCTCACTTTCTCTCCCTCTCTCTCTCTCTTTTGAATGTGCTTGAGTGTGCATACCGTAAAAGTTCGATCCTTTGGTGGAGTCTTTCCATTCCAAGTGATATTTTGACCTTTGAACAAATTCAGACTCTCCGTCACCCCGTCAAACTCCCCCACCTTGACCTCGGCATTGACCGTGTTGAAAGCTGTAATATTAAAATGAATTTTAAAATCTTTCTTTAAATATGGCGGGATGATTTGAAATAAAGAGAAAGACACGGACCTTGGAATTGTTTGATGAGCACGGACCCCTTGCGACCATTGTCTTTGAACTGGACGAGGCCGGTGACGCCGATAAAGGAAGTATTTTCCAAGGCGGAGAGAAAGGCTTTTTCCCAGGCATCATCCCGGTACCGAAACGTGCTGAGAAGGTCACTACTGCGTCTCGACTTCCTCTCATCCTCGAAGAAATGGCTAATGTTGTGGAGGGCCAAGGCAATCGCCCAAATCCCATCGTAAGCGTAGCCATGAAAACGAGAGTACTCCCCCAGGGAGACTACTTCGTACAATTCCTTGTACTCTAACGCCGTCTGCTCCACATTCCAGCCCCAACCCCAACACACACACACAAAACACAACAACATCAAGACCGTGTCAAAAAACCAACAACCGTCTGTCCTCCCTCTCCCCTCAAAAAATATTCAAATTATACAAATAAAAACCCACCACCAAATTCCCTCGACTCTCTCCCTCTCCCCTCACACACACACCCAACCCCCTTTTACGACCTCCCTCTCCTTCAACGACCCGCAACAACACTCACAAATGCAAATATCATCTGCATTCCCTCCTCTCAAAAGTCCTCTCAACTCACTCTCCCTTGACTTCCCCTCTCTTTCTCAACTTATGGGGTCTTCATACAAGGCTAAAAATGTAATTTCGTATTTTGCAACATCAAAAAAAATCATTCCTCCTTTCCAAGGGACCCACATAATTCATGTCCTCGGCTCCTCAGACCTCCGAGGAGCCCAGCCGAGTAGGCAGAAAAAAATCGTTTTCACGCCAAAACTCTCCATACCCCGAAAAAAAGGATTCGGAGCCAAAAAAAGTGGGAAGGGAAAGAATCTACATTTTGATCTACCAGAGAAAAGGTGGAAAAAATCAAGAGAAAAAAACTTTTCCATTTAACTTCCATTTAATCTCACACACACCTCTACCCTTCGGCGGTTAAATACAAAAAAAAATTGAAGTAAAAAAATCCACGGTATTGTTTCACTAATTTTTATTTTGCTCGTGTGAGTCGAGGGAAGATTCACATTCAAAAAATCATAGAAATTATTTGTGGAGAAGGAGAAACGGAGAAAGACGGAAGCGTTATTGTTTTATGATTTAAAATTTATTTTCGCGGGCTGACCTTGCCGTTGACGGTAATCTCTTCACTAGTACTCAGAGGTAGTAAGTCCATAAGAATAGCCTGCACAGTTTTTTTAAAAAAATATTAAACAATTAAAATAGAAAATTGTACATTATTTTTCATAGCCCAATGCGTAATCATAGATAAATAGAATGGAGGGACTGACCCCTTTGAGGGCTCTCTCGATCTCAATAAGTGAGCAATTGACATCCTCCTTCCGCCACCACTGCCGACTGTACGTCCCCACGATCAACCATTGGTACTTCCGTCCGTACAGTTTCTCCTTGTAAGCCTGTGGAAAAATTCATTAAACAAAAAAAACAATACAGACTTCATCGCAAGAAAGAGAAAGTATCAATGGTCTCCCATTCATCCAATCCTCATCAACCTTTCTTTACCACACACGCACCCCCACCCACCACACACACACACAAGGATTTTAACAAAGTCCTTCTTTCCCTTTGACATTTCCAAACCCGCGGACTGTCAACAGTAATTTTCTAATATTCAATCATTTTTCCCCCGCCTCTCCAGTCCCACACATTCCTCTCTCTCTCTCTCACACACACAAATCCTGCCTCTCCTTTTCTCTCTCTTTGACAATCAAGAAGCCCCCCTCCCCCTCTATACACGTCATACATATAGAGGGAGGAGAGGGAGAGAGAGAGAAAGAGAAATATAAGGATGTCGGAGTATTACGTGATAAATCAGCAGTCACATCAGCGTCCTTCCCCCTCCTGGCTTTTGTTTGACTTTTATGTTGTTTTGCTCTGTCTCTCTCTCGTCTGTGGTCTCTCCTCCTCCTCCTCCTCCTCTTCTTCTGCAGACTACCTTCTATACAGACACTCCATTTTCTTCCTCAACTCAACTCAACTAGTACGTGACTTTTGTGAACTTTCTTCCAGCCAGCTCACGTAATTTCTTGAGTTACCTCCCTTTCTCTTTCTCCCACACACACACACACACACACATCCTAGTGCGGACTGAACCCCCCTCCATGTCCTCCATCCCTTGTCTATGTCTACTTTCCCGGGAAATTTCCTAAAAGCAACTTTTCTCCCTCCTCCTCCTCTTCACTGTAGAGAGAGAGAGAGAGAGAGAGAGAGAGAAAGCAGCGGAGCAGCTAGCTCGAGCTTCTTAACATTTGTGCTTCAACTCATCCGTTAACTTTACTTATGTTTATTTAGTTTCCCTCCACACACTTGAACCTCCTTTTACTCAAAATTTGAACTGTGTGTGTGTGTGTGTGTATAGTGTAACAACTCGGGGAGTCTCTTCTGAGCGGAGCCGAGCCGAACCCAGTCGAGTACTTTCGTCAGACACTCTCCTTTCCTCTGAGGGAAAGAGAGAGAGAGTTTCACAAGAGGCTTTCTCCCTTTACCCTTTCCTTCTCTTCAGGAAGAGAAGAGGCTAGGAGGATGTACAGGAGGCACAACAAAACAGAAAGAGTGTGTGTGTGTCTCCATTTCTCCCACTGATATCATTATCATTACCCAGAAATTATAAGCACCCACGGAATATTCCCTTTTATTTGTGTGTGTGTGTGTACAAAACCCGCCTCCAGCCACTTTCCCCAATTTCACACACACACACACTCTCACTCACTCTCACAAATTGAGGGAAAAGCAAAAGATTCTAACATGATTTTCACAAGAGTTCCCTAAGTGCATGATGAAATTCTCACCCTCCAAAGGAGATACACAGATGTTTGAAGAGGAGGAAGAGAGAGAGTGTGTGTGTGTGTGTACAGGCACACAGGAATTAGGTGCTGATTTTTAAGTGGGATGATATCTCCGGTTCCTTCCGAGAGTAAAGGAGGGAGGGATTCTTGGATAAAAAAAGATGAAAAGTTTTTTTAGAAAGAGGAGGAGAAGATTAGGGGGGCGGACACATTCGAAGGAACAACTGTCAACTGATGTGTGTGTGTGATGTGGGAGTCGTGGATAGAGAGAGTGTGTGGGTTTACAGATGTTAATGTGTGGTTTTTCTTTTTTTTAAAAAAAAACGGAGAAAAAATTACCCAACGACAATGATTTATTTGGAAGTAGCCACTTCCAACTTACATGTCAACAAAAACGGAGAACAATGTGATGGTGTGCTTTCACAAGCTATTCCCAAACACACACATACGCACACGCAAAACACAAGAGAGAGAGAGAGTGGATTTTTGTGGGATCAACAGAAAAAAAGCACTTTTACAGCCACTCAAATAAATTTCAATTAGAAAACCTCCACACACAACTCGCTTTAAATTCCAACAGAGTTCCTCCCATCTCCCTTCATTGCTTTCAAAGTCCGAGAGATAGAGAGGGAGAGAGGATTCCAATTGTTAACTGCACCAGTCCCCCAATCATTAAGTGAGTTTTTTTAATCGAGGAAATGTAAATGGTGAAGAGGAGGAAGACTTCCCGAAGGAAATCTCTTTCTAATCAATGTACAATTGCACAAATGTCTTCCACGTGTGTCTACGTGTGATTATTCTGATCATTCCGATATTACGAAAAGAGATAAGAGAAAGACTGTCATTTTCAACTTCAAATTGGTCACGGAGGAATGAAGAGTGTAGAAAAATGTGTATTTTTTGTGGAGGTAGAAAGCCAAAGACCCGTCAAAATTTCATGACGGAAAGAGCGAGACAAAAAAGTTTATTATAAAAATAGAAGTCAAAAGTGTGTCTCTCAATGTCATGCCTTCATTCCCTCTTTTGCTTCCGGAAATACTTCACAAAAAATGTGTATGCAAAATTTTTAAAATTCAAAATCACAATATATATTTTCCCTGAAAACTTTCTTTCTGGTCAGCCTTGATTTCCAGTTAATTTTTAGAATTTGTATTTAGAATTTTTAAACAAAAAACATACAAGTTGAGTTGCATTCCCCCAGGAAAAGTTTCCGCCGAATTCCTTCCTCGAAAACTTTTTACAAAATAATTGTATATGACGCTCCGTGTGTGTGTGTGTGGTGTGTGCGTGTATGTAGAGTTGGGTGATGAAAAGGTTGATGATGACATGCTAACAGCCTATACAATGTTATTAAGTTCGGAAGAGGTTGAAGGTTACAACACAACTTCTGTTCCCCCCTTGACTTCTCTACCCCCCACCTGCACTGTAAATACACTCACAAAATTCCCTTCGAACATGTAATAGCTTCCTAATCTACTCTTTCCTTCTTTTAAAAAAACTTGGTCTCTTGTCTTGTCCCCCTCTCCCCCCACACACATCTTTGTACATCGAACCGAACCGCACCGACGACAAGGATTTTTGTGTGGCTCCGTGTGGGCGGAGATGAGGAAGAGACAGAAGGCGAAAGAGTTGAGTTTATAAAAGAAGAAGAAGTGTGTGACACAGCAGAAGGTAACCACAAATTTTTTGGCCTCCTCACAAATTCTCTTTCTCTTTGACACTCCAGTCTCTGTAGTCTGCAGACGAAGAAAAAACGACTATTTCTCTCTCCACTCTGCGTGTGTGTCTTGCTCCATTCCGCATCCCCAGTTACTTTATTCAAGATGATCATCACTTGTCTGACGTTCCTCCAATTCATTATAAAGAGTAGCAGAGAGAGAGAGAATTTTTCCCTTTTTGACTTGTACAGTCATTACTACATCTGTCCATTTGTCCCAGTCAAAGACAAAATAAGAGAGAAGGAGGAGGAAGGAGACTGACGACAGTATCAGAGAAATTAGAAGAGAGTCGAGAAAAAATTATTCAGCCAAAAAAATACCTTTCAAAAAATTTTCCATTTGAATTTTCCTCTCTCTCTCGCACACACACAAGCAGAGGAGGAAGCTGAGAGGGAGGGAGGGAACAAGTTGTAAATTTTATTTCCTAATTTTAGACAAGTCTAAACACTGAGTTTAAAAGACATGGCCGTGTATACATCCATCCATACGTGTCTACTCTCTCTCTCTCTCTCTGTACATAAGGAATGACTTTGTGATGACGGATATATTGAGAGAAAGCTCTTCGTTCTCCCACACACATACACACTCACCCAACACAGGCTATGCTCCCCTCACATGACATGAAATTGATGTTTAAATTCACATAATGATATTTATGTACGAGATTAGCACAATATATGAGCAGCACACATGAGCGAACGGAACACACGAAAGACTGGGAAGGTACATTACGTACGTATCGAGTCTGAGAGAGAGAGAGAAGAAGAAAAGAAGGGAAATTTGTAAGACAAGAGAAGATCCGCCATAAGTTATCTTAACTGCGTGTTACTCTTCACTAAGTTATTGTGACAACATGAGGGGGAGCCAGCGAAAAAAAAATTTGTTTCATCTAGACTCTCTCGAGATAAAATAAAAGGAGGGGCCGTACCATAACACTCGGATTACAATCCTAGTCAAAATAACACATCCCACAAAAAATGGAGTACACCAATTCCCCTCATGCTACATCCTGACAAGACAACCCCTCCACCCTAAACCCATTTACGGTATTTGGTTGTAGTCTGTTGAACGAAAGTCTTGTTCCGAGCGTCAAAGGAATATTTTTTTCCTATTTCTCTCTCCCTCCCCTGCGTTCTCCCCATTTAACAACAAAAAAATTTGTGTGGAAAATGGTGGGTGTAAACTATATAGAGGAAAACATGGAACAGCACAACAACTGTATTTTGTGTACAGTTGTTGTGTGTGAGAGAGAGAGAGCGTGTGTGTGTGAATTTTTTACAGGCAATGTAATTCAGAGCAATCAATATGTAATAAGTAGATTGATATACATGGTTCTCTTTTCTGGAAGTCTGTGTGCGAGAGAGAGAGAGGGAGAGGGGGGAGGATGGGTTGGCTGTGAATAGTGGGAATTGAAATGTAAAGAGGAAGAATGTGAACAAATGTAAAAGAAGAGAGACACACACGGAGAGAGAGAGAGAGGGATGGGAGGAGTATAATGCGATGCCATAATTCAAGAGATTTATTCGTGGGTAATATCGTGATAGTGTGTGGCTACATTGAATCACACACCACCATCACACTTGACGAATGCATAAAGTACATTCTCTCTCCTCACATACTTCTATCTCTCTTACCTCCCTTTCACAATGCACACTCCCTCCCTCCCTCCTCCCTCCACCGTGTGTGTGTGGAGGTAGAGTCTTTCTCTTTTTGGTTTGGTCGGATCTCGGGATCGAGTCAGTCAAGTGAGCATATATTATTAGTATTACAGAGAGAGAGTATGTAGACAAGAGAGAGGGAGAACGGCGGTGTGCTCTTTCTCTCTCCTCTTCTTTCCCCGAATAAAGGGGAATGCATGATTTACGAACACATTTAAAAAGTTAGGCGGCTCACAAATCAAAATCAAGCCCTGAAAAATAGAATATATATGTCACTTCGCCTCTGCCATAAATGCCTCAACTGACAAAGAGCTCCCAAACTTATAATGTGAGTGTCTGAGAGAGAGTCGGGAAGGAGAAGTATAAAGTTAGTCTCTCTCTCTCTCTGAAGAAGAGTCTGCCAGTGCAAAAACCCAATGTCGAATTTCCAGAGACAGAAGAGAGTTTTCGTCAGCAGATAACAAACATCATAAAAACTATGCCAAATGCAATGCTCAATACACACACACATCCCCTCACACCCCACACTCCACACACACGGTCGGGGGAGATAGGGAGCCACCAACAGCCATTGATTGATTTTTCTCCGAAATGAGGATATAGCTCTATTAGTCCTAACATACTTTTTGAAGGGACTATCTTCTTTCTCCCTCTCCAGAGACAGAGAAAGTGAAAATATTTCCTCCCTCCCCATCATCCCCTCCACACACACACACAGACACACCCGCCCTAAAAACTAAGTCTGGGTATACAGTTCTAAAAGCTTAAGATTAAAAAGTTTTATTTATTACCTTCTTCTACATACTGCCCTACTACCATCCTCCTCCGTCCTCCTCCCTCCCTATACATACTCTAATTCACAATTTGCCAACCTCCAAACTTGCAAATTATTTCCTGCCTCCCCCTCACTCTCTCTCTCACTTTCTCTTCTCTCTCCTACCTCCCTACATTTCCCCACAAAAACTACTTTCCCATTCACACACACACACCGTCACCAGCTGCAGCATCAATCTTCCCCAGCCTTTATACAAAAAATGGGCCTCCCTCTCTCGCTTCTCACTCTCTACGTCATTTCTTATAGCCCTCACACACAATACCCGCCCTCCCATCCTTGTAGTTGTAGTTGTAGAGAGAGAGGGAAACTCATAAGCCATGCAAATGCAAGTAATTGCACTACCATCTCTCTGTCTACACACATCGAGATAAAGGTCAAGGGTCAGAGCCCGGCTGGTGAAAAAATGTGTGGAGAAATGGCGGATGGAGAAAAGAAAAATATTTTTCTCTTCCTTTCACAAGACAAAAGTCTTTGGGTTTTTGGATGGTGGGAGGGAGAAGAAGCGGGTTAGAAGGTTGGTGGATTAGGTGAGGCGTGTGGTGATATGTTGATGATGACTTTTGGAAGGCGAGGAACAAAGTAGTATTTCTTCACCAAATTTTGTAATGCACTCAAGAAGAGGAGGAACAGCAAGACAATGGACACTCCACAAAGAAAGCGAGAAGAGAAAGGCAAGGGCAGCTCGACTCTGGCCTGTCGATTCACACTTTCTTTTATACCCGCCTGCCGCCGCCGCCTCTGTGTCTTGCAGTTGTGTTTGCCATAGAGGCTTCCACTACATTATTATTCGGGCATCACACAATAAACCCAGAATATGGACGGATCGACTCACGCTACTCCTCTCTTTGTACCCACTCTCTTGATTGTGTGGCGTGTGTCTGTATTCTGTATGTGTGTGCCTGTGTGGTGTGGAGAAAGTGGAGAGCTACATAATATGATGAAGCAGCGATCCAGAAGTTAAAACTTTACCCGACTACAACAAAACAACAACTTGGGATGAGAGGGAGCAAAGAGCATTGCAGTTTTGCAGTGGTCCACACCACACACACACGTCTCAGCCTCTTTCGAGTCTATGAAGGAAGGAGAGAGAGAGAAAACTACATTTTGAAGACAGTAGACATTTTTATCCAAAGAAGAAAAGAGAAAAAAATCCACTGCCAATAACACTAACACACAATGTTACCCAGCATAGTGCAGACAAAAGGAAACCACACACATACGTATTGTATGTATACAAGGACATAAACAGAAATACTCTTTTTCTCAAATAAAAATAAGAATGGACGAGATACAAGTAGAGAAGAAGCTGTACAATTTCCTTCCTAAGAAAAACTTTGAATTCCTTCACTTTGTATTTAAGTGTGAACGGGATAATTGCTTTCCCCCATTACACAAAAGAGATTTCATAATTAACGTAAAAACTTTCGTTTAAATATTAACATAATTAAGAAAATAGGATTGGCTTAAAAAATTTGTAATTTTGGGATAAATTAAAAAATTCCAGCAGGAGAAACTAAAACTAAAAATAGATTTCTTGATACTCAAGTGAGACGACCTTCTTCTTCGCCATACATAAAATCCTCAGATTGTATTCAAATTCATTCATATTTTGTCAGAGAGAGACTCTTTTTTTCCGCCACGACAGAGAAAAAGAGAAGACGGAAGGATGAGGATTCACACAACTTTGAATGCCATCAGTCATTCTCTATGTAGCCAGTCTACATACGACGAGTAGGATAGACACTTGGATACAAGCTGGAGATAAATTCAACACACACAAGCACACCCGAAAGAATTTTCAATGGAAAGACTAATAGTCCTGTAGAACTATTACATCCATCCCTGTACATACTTTCTCTCTCTCTCTCTCTCTCTATAGTACAATGTGGAGCTTGTTACGAGGAAAAATTCGACGCAAGGACAAGAGAAAGGAAGAGAGAGAGAGGGGGGGAGGGAAAAAAATATGAAAAATCACTCTCAACACCACCACCTCTCACACAAGAGCCTCCAATTCTCCAGTCTCCAGCAGCTCACCCAGACAGGAGAAAGCCAGGCGCAGAGAGAAAGTGAGTGAGAGAGAAACATTATTACGTAATGTTACAAAATGTTTGAATCCAAACACACACTCTTCTCTCTCCCTCCTTCAGATATAAATATAGTCAAAAAATTTGTATTTGTGGGTGTCCCAGAGAGAGAGAGAGAGAGAGAGAGAGAGAAAGTGGAGAAATCTGCATTGGAAAAAGTGGAAGGAGAAAAGAAGGAGGAGGAGAGAGAATTGAGCGTGTGACAGAAACAGAATAAGAAAGAGAAAAGGAGTTCATGAAAATACGGATCAATGCCCTATACCTATACATTATACGTAATAAAAAGGAGGAGAGGAAGACTGCTGGAAAAAGATTCTGGATTTTTTTACTCACTCACACACACACACAGCCACACTCACTAGTTTCATTCTTCTCTGCTTTTGATTTAGCCTCTTTGGTTATTCCATGAATTGTGAGAGTGATATGAAGGGGGCTAAGCTCTTATCCTTCTCCAAGACAGTCAGTCAGTGTTTATGATGTCCCCTTTTTTTCTCTCTCTCTTCCCCTCCTCTTTTACATGGATATGTATGGGAGGCACGTGTCAGCCATATGATAATATATATTTTATTCTTATACCCCACACTCAACACACTCTCTCACTCTAGCAGAGGCAGAGGGACGAGGACGAAGTGGGAAGTTGTGATTAATTTTTCTCCACTCTGACAAAAAAGCCAAAAAGAGAGACAGTGAGAAAGAATGTGTGTGTATTTTGAGCTCTTAAAAACCAATTTTTCGATGCACCCACTCCTCTCAAAGGAATGTGTTTGAATATTTTTTGTCCATTCTTTCCGAATTTCCGAACGGACAAAAAGAGGAGTTGTTGAGTAATCACATAAAAAATTTTGTATTGGCCTTCGTCCATCCAAAGAAATAGAAATGTAGTCAAGTGTGTGTGTGAAATTTGAGAGACTGGCTACTTACCACATGATTTCACTTTTTGTGTGTGTGAAGGCTACACAGTGTGTAAGTTATATGTAGAATAGAAGGACCCCCATTTTGTATTTGACTCTCACCTCATATTTCATGATAATGTGGGTTGTGAGAGCTCTTTCATGTGACTTTCAATATTTTATGGAGGAGAGAGACAAAGAGTAAATTGATTCTGAGCGATCCTCCCCTCTCCTCCTCTCCCTCTCTCTTTCTTGAGACTCAACCTAATATATCCCCCATGATCCTTCCTCCACTACCCAATCTACATTCTTAACTCATTTTTTTGAGAACTGGGAAACCAGTTTGTTCCACGAGCAGCTCAAACATTCTCCATTTTTGAATTTTCTTTTTCTCTCCCATAATCTATGAAGCTGCGATGAGAATGTTTGTAAAAACACGCATTTTCCACAGTCATTTTTTGCATCGTATAAAAAACAATTATGATAGGATGTGGGTGGGAGACCAGAATATTTCAACAATTTATTGTAAAGATGGAGAAAGTAAAAAGTTGTGCGGACTGACCTCACAGAAAATGCGACGAGCCCAAGTCTCATTAAAATTGCCTAGAATGATACGAACATCCTTCTCCCTCAGTTGTTGGAGCTGATATGTAATGTCATCAGCAAAGCTTTGAGCAGCCACCACTTTGATACCATTGAATTCCAAATCCCTCACCAACTGATTATGAGCCAAAGAGTAGCGAGGATTATTTTGGTACAGCGTCCCTACTAGTGTCCAATTGAATTGTTTCATCAGTTGGATCCGTGGTGCGTTGAACTCGTTCTCCGATGGAACGATCCGGAACAAATTCGGGTAGTTCTTCTTACTGCGAAATTTTTTTTAAAGAAATAAAGAATTTAGAATTACAATAGAAAATGGGGCTCATTGCATAATTTTTAACGAATCTATAAATAGAACTCGTTATTGTTGTTGACAATTAATTAGACGACACACAGTCATCGCACCCTCCTATTCAACTCCAATTAATGAAATAGTGTGTGTAGTATAATTAGTTAGAGAAGTCTCACCTAAACATGGGATGCATGTCCGCGTACGACAGTTGGGCAATCTTCCAATGTTTTGACGCTTTGGCTATCGGGTCTGTCACGGACTTGCATGCATCACCAAATAACATCAGTTTTCGTGGAGAGTGATGCATCGCATCAAAAAACGACTTCATCCCCTCCGCCGCATCACACTGTTAATCAAACAGAAGGAAAAACCATTCATTAAACATTTTTTTTCACAATTAAATATATCCACCCCTGACCGTCATTCCCAGCTCCCGCCTTAAAATTAATAGTTTATCCCATGGAAAACTTTCTCCATAATAAAAGTTTATTTAAAGGTTATTCAAAATTTTCAAAAAGTTTAAACTGCACAATAAAACGTCGTCCTCGTCTTCTTTCAAAGTTTCATAATAATTAAAAAACTACAACTCGTTTCTGATTCATTTCTTTGTATTATGACTAGAGTAAGGCTTTGCTGTGTGTGTACTACATTTCCGAAAATTAATTGCAAATAAATTAGAACAAAAGAGAAAGTCATTAAAATCCTCCCACAAATCTTGCAAAACAAAAACCAGACTCGCAAGTGGCACTCCCACTCCTGTCCCCTCCCTCGCTTTATTTTACAAATGGACAAAAGCTGGTGAAAAGAAAAGAAAGGAGGAAGAATGGTCAATTATTTTCATAATTCCAAAAATCCCGCCATTCCCTTAAATAATTAAGGGCTGAGAGTCAACAAGGGAAGGGACATTAGGAGGGAAAACAAGTGTAGGCCATCACATTAGTCAATGGAGTAAGGCAGAGTCAGATTAGGCAAGTGTAAATAAAAGTGGGTAGACACACGAGAATCTTTTTCTGCAATCCTCCACACACACACACAGTTTGAACTGTCCAATTGTTAAAGAGAGAACAGTGGAGGAGGAGGAGAGTTGCAGAGGAGGAGAAAAAATAGAGACGATAGTAAAGAGAGAGAGAGAAGGAGTGGGAGAGAGCAGTAATGTCACGACATGGACATTTCTTTAAAAAGCACTTTGTCCGATTAAGAGAGGGAACAATAACAATAACACAAAAACCTAATCCTACACAAAGAGAGAGAGAGAGATCAAGTCAGCATGGGCCTTGGCTACACACACACATGCTATACATACTCCCAGTGAAAGGAGGGATATGGAGAGAAATAGATAGTAATAATTTATACTGTAAAAAACCATGGATGAGAAAAATGCATTCATAAGCTAAAAGAGATTGGTGGCTGGCTGGTTTCTTTCCCCTTTCCCTCCTCCTCCGCTACGACTATTGTAGATTTATCCTTTTTTGTACATCCACATTTCCACTCTAAATATACACAGACCTCTGACTACATATCCTGGAGGAGAATCCTCTCTCTTCCTTTCACCTTGGCTAATCTATCTAAAAAGTCTGGATGTAAAGTCGTTTTTTTGGAGGGAGGAGTAAGTCAAGTACCAACTTTGCAACTCAGCTGCTTCTCTCTCTCTCTCACTCGCTCTCTATGTGTGTGTGTATGTGTGTGTGTACATGCTAAATCGTTCTATTTTACGCGAAAAGTTGCAACACTCATAATACTCGGACAAAGATATCTCCACTCCTTGTGTGTGTATGGTGTATGTGTCTGGTGGAGGAGAAAGTGGGTCGATGCACCTCCCCTTTCCTCTCTCCCTTTCTTCACTGGACTTTCTCTAGCACATGGATTCCACTCTCTCTGGAAAAATTCAAAGACTCTCTTCTGATCATAAGGGACAAAGACAGGGACACATTTTTTGGAGACAAGTGAAAGCAAAACTTTCTCCGTTCCTCTTTCTCCATTCTCCTATTACAAATAAATACATTTTTCTGTCTTTTCTCCTCCTCCAAATTTATGACGAATTGTGAATGACTCCTTCATAAAAAGACCTCCTTCGGTTAATCTTTTATTGAAAAATTAAATTGGGTGACGACCTTGCACACCGTTCTGCCTTATATATTCTTGAAGAGGAACTAATTCTGAGTTTAATTGTAGTTTTCACTAAGGTGTGCAAGGTCGTCATCCAATTTAATT
>WJFB01000944.1:0-41753 GCA_009870185.1 Pygmarrhopalites habei | reverse complement strand
CTAGGGAGACTTTGTTGTAGTCCTTAGCTTTGAGATGAGGGCTAGACCAAGACAATCCATGACGTTCGGTGACCAGGAGGATGATAATGGCAGAATGTGAATGACATTAGGAGGAGAAGGAGGAGATTTCTCAACCCTGATGTCCATGAGATGGCCAGCCCCAACCACCGTGATGTCCGTGTCCATGATGAACCGGGTAACTGTAGCTGTAGCTCTGAGGCCAACCCCATCCATGATGTCCGTGCCCGTGCCCGTGTCCGTGATGTTGTTGTGGCCATCCCCACCCGTGTTGTTGGTGGTGTCCGTGGTGTTGTGGCCAACTAGAATTTAGAAAATAGAAGGGTCACATCTAAAATGTCGAAGACCGAGAACGTCAAAAACTGGAGAAAGTGGAGAAAGGGAAAACTGACCCCCAGCCTCCGGCCTGGAACCCGTATCCAGAGTTCCATCCTTGCCAACCCCATCCGTGTTGTGGTTGTTGCCATCCCCATCCACCATGAGAGACTCCTCTCTTGGCAATTGTCTCTGACTCTGCAGCAGACTGAATTGTAGAAGGCGTATTAAGTTCTTCTTTTGCATCCTTCTTCTCGGAGGAGGCCCCAGCCATTGCGACCAAAGCCACGACACACACAACCTATAAAAAGCAGAGACAACATTTTAGAGTTAATTCCCTCGGAAGATCCACTTTGTATATTGTTGAGTGTACAAATTTGATAAAATTTACCAAAATCCTATTCATTTTTAACTATGTTGAATTGGAGTTTCCTTCCTTTAAACTGTTTATAATTGTTGGAGTTGAGAGGAGAGGATTGAGACTGAATTTAGGGAGTCTTGGTCTGTGGTTTATATAGGAATTCAGGTGGTTGAGTGAGTTGAGACTCTCGTCCTCGTCATTGTTGGTTGGTCAAAAGTGTAAAGTTTTGTGTGTTTAGATTCAATTGTGTTATAAGATGTTATTAATCAGTCATTTGTTGAGCATTTATTTGGAGAAAACTTTCCTTTGCTTTGTAGGAGAGGTACAATTTGATCGTCTTAGGTAGTCGTCCACGTGTCGGCTGCTTCTCAGTTGTTACACATTTCACCCTAGATTTGCTCAAAATGATCATCTGATACTACATATTACGCATTCATATTTTTCCTTGTGTCTCGTTCCGCTCTTAAGATTTAACTGTTTCTTCCCCTTCCTTCCTTCTCATTACAGGTACATATGTACAGATATTGTATGCACGTATCAGTCAATCCGTCAAGGTTTTGAGGATCAACTGGAGCAAGATTTACGATTTTGAAGTGGAAAAAAACTCAGTTTGAGTAGTTCCAACTAATTTTGAAATCGACAGTTTCATGTTTTATGGGCTATTTTTGGAGCATAAATTAAGTCTACTTTTGATTACATATCATCCACACGTTTTTTGTGTGTCTAAGAGTTTCAGTCTTACAATATGCACTGATGCAATGACCATATTTGACCCCAAATAGTCCACTTCGGATTTAAATTGTCTATAATAATAATTATTGTTGTGGGGCGATCATCCCTAAAAGCCGTTGTTAGCATAATCAAACTAAAATTATTTCCAAATGTTTATTTACAGTGGTTTTAAATTGTAGGTTAATTAATTCCATTGAAAGAAAAGACAAGGAATAGAGTGTGAGGTGAACGAACGATAAAAGTTCAACAATCAATTAATCAAGATCACAAAAATATCAACAATTTTTTTATTGTAGTAACTTACAGAAGTGGACTTTCCTATTTATATTTTTCCCATTAAATTGTCGCTGTCGTGTGTCTTGTACATTGTAATTTTGGCGACGTAGTTGTAATATTGGACTTTGAATTACTGAAAATCAATTAGACAAAGCATAGACACTTTGAGAATCTCAATAGGAAGAAACTCGACAGTTTGAATAGGTCTCCACATAACAAAATTAAATTACAATCACTCAATAAATAGTTCACAACTCCCTGGCTGTAGGACAATTAAATCCAAAGAATAATTAAAGTACTTTTTTAGAACATACTATAGTGAGGAGGAGGAGAGAGAAATTTATATAACAATTTGCAATTTGTAGAATACAAAATGACATTAATTAATCACATTTAAAAAAATTCTAATCCTGCTTTCACCTCCATAATGTCATTGACATTTATATGTCAATATAACTCAATCTCGGATTGAGATCTCACATTTTCTGCTAGGTTCTACAAAAATAGGTACTTAGTCCACGTATTTAAGGTAGTACAACATTCTTCCTACATTACAAGTTACAAGACACTTTTGATTCAGCGAACAGATAAATAACTTAATGGGATTTTTGACATAAAATTGCCTTGAACAGTAATATAAATAAATAAATTAGTAGTAGTTAAATATCACAAACTTTGCTGTTCAACTTTTGGATTTTGATCTTGATTTTTTACATGACCAAATTACCATAAATCATTTGTTTCTCGAGTTGCTCTGCGCTCACAGCCCCGTCAATCGCTTCACAATTTTCGTTGAAAACCGAGTAGGCACTTTTCTCCCCCTTTTTCCTTCTCTTTCGTCTTGTCTCGGTATTCAGGTACATGAAAATCAAGGCTGAGACGGCAAAGAACACGGCCCCGAACCCGATTTTGACAAATCCGACAAATGTGAGGAGCCACATCAAAAATTTCGACACTCGTATGGCCAGTACAGCCCATTTATTTGGATTGGCATCAAGGAGTAAATCATCATTATTTGGTGGATCAGTCGTTTTCTTCCTTTTCAACTTCTTCTTGGTCTTCTTTTTATCCTTAGTTACTTTTGAGACTAATAATTTTTTATCGGAATCATTAATTGTTTGATTATCCTCTTCTTCATCTTCTTCCTCTTCACTACTACAACTGCTGTCATTATCACTACTACTGGAACTAATATTAGAATTTTTGAGGGGTTCTGGTTCTGGAAGTACTGCAGCGGACAAGGATGAGGTAATACGATTCCAAAAATTTTCAAATTTTTCTTTGACTCGTAAATTACGCTCTTCTGTTTGTTTCTTTTGTCGGAATTTTGCAAGTTCGGCTTCCATCACGTCATTCCAGTTGTCACCGCTGACGTCAATTCATCAAAATTCAGTGATCGGCAAAATTTCCTATACATATATATAGAGAAAAAAAAGTATTTGTCACAAAAATAATGAATAAGATCTAAGAATAAAAATAAAAGGAAAAACAAAAAATTAAATTTATGGAGAACTTTTTCCTATCCTCTCACCATCAGGACGACACAACGTCAGTAAATAAAAGTTTAACTGCAGTACATATTTAATAATGTTGACTTGCTTAAATAACGACAACACGTACTCCTTTAAGTAACCGCAGATTTCAGAGTAAAAAAATAGTCATTCACTCAATATCTGTACTAAGTTACACATTAGTTTGTGTGTGAACAATGCACACTCAATGAAATAAAAGTTGGACAGGAAATTGGCACTGACAAGGAATATTATCATCACTAATAAGTTATGTTGTCCTTTAACTAAATAAATAAAAATAAAATGAAACTTTTTTCTGTTTCTCTCTGTCAAAATTTAAAAGTACAATTTTTTAGGATACGTCAACTCACCAATACAAAATACAACGTTGCAGTATTGGACCCCACTCTTTTTACGATGTCGCTGATAATTTTGCAAAACTGTAAAGGTATGTACGTATAGGAAGAGTGTAACTGTAGAGGTATAGGCAATCTCTATAATGTGCCAAATTGACAAAATTCGCTTCATTCATACGTTCTAAAAAGTGTGTAGCTTTGTAGAGCCACGTGTTGTAGCCGAGACGTAGTTTTCAGACAGTAGTAAAAACAGAAACAGTGCGTCTCACATCTCGCGGCCCTCCAGACATTGCTAGCAAGAGTCCGTTGACTGCACTCCTCATTCCCAAAGCATAGTCAAAATGTCATGTCAAAAGTTGGATTTGTATGTGAGGACCCTCAAAACCCGACTTTTCATGTGAAATGAGTGAGGAAAGGGTCAGAGGAAAAAATAAACAAAATTCAGGGGATTCAATAACCCATCTTTCGAGGTCCCGTCTGGTTTGTAAAACTGTATATCGGCTATAGCAGGCGCCGCACGAGGCAGACTAGCCCCCCTTTTCCTGCAGATTCAAAAGTCTGGAGATTATTATTATGTGTGTGGTAGTCTGGCGAGTCCTGTCTTGTTCTTCAGTGTGTGAATCCCCCAAAAAAATTTCTTGAAATATACAAATATGTGGTTGAACATTTATCATCACCAGTAAAAAAGGTCCCAAAAAGGATTCTGCGACTTAACCAATAATCCACGCTGTTGAAGTGAGCAATTAAAAACCTTACTTACTTGTAATATACTTACTGCATTTGTATGACTATATACGAAAATGTGCACTGTTACATTTGCGTACATAAATTGAATTCCTTCATGAATTCAGGGTATTTTTAGAGAGATAAGAGACAAAATTTTTAATTGTACAGGATAAGGGGGTTCCCCCCCCCCCAGTTGAATCCGAGTCGCATTCATTATTTTGTATTTTATTGATCGTCAACAACTAGGTCCTCATAAGAATAGAAACTAGTCGAGAAGTAGTTAATTGTTGGGATTAAAGTTTTTATACAAACCCCAACAAATTTGTAATGAAAAATACTGCTTATGAGGAGGAAAACGTTCAACTAAGCTTGAACTAAGAACGATTTTGTTGTCGAAAAAAACACCAATTTTTGTTTATCTCTTTGAGAGATTCTCTTGAGATAACTATTGTCTCGTCATAGGATTAAGAGAAGCGGATGATACGCAATTAGAAAATACATTTAATGTGAGTCTCCAAGTAGTTTGATCAATTTCGGAAAGTTTTAAAGACAAAACTCATTCATTCACACCAATTTTCTTTTTGAGTCTTCTGAGGTTTTTTTTTAAATATCAAATTGACTGATAAATTTTTATTAGAAGAGGGCAACTATACAAGTAGCAAATTTCCATAAGTATATCAGTATTTCATCTGCAAAATCTCATTACAAAAATAAAATTATTTCCAGGGTCCCTTAGTTTAACTACGTAGGATACTTATTAAATATGTAGGGTTTTCTTCAAATCTCCAGTAAACATTGTCAACTGTATAGGATAAAATCAGTCTTTCGTTTCTCAGGAAGCGTCAAGGTTCTTGATGAAGGAGAATTTTGAAGGAATTCATTCATTTTTATTAATTTTTCTGGACGGTTGTGTGTACCAGAGTTTCTCGAGTTGTGATTTTGGGGCTACTGCGTATTAAAGAAAGTTGACAAATTTTGAAGGGTTTCTTGGTTATTTTGACTACCTCTGAAATGGTGTGTCCCATGAGGGAATAAAGTGGAGAGGGAGAATTTTTGTCAAAATTTTTAATAGGATTAAATAGATTTGTCATCGGCTACAAAGGTTCATTCAATTCGAAAACACGGTGTAGACGACTCTATAAGAAGGAATTCTGTTGGTATGTAAGTATAGGCGGTCGTATAGCCAGTATAGAGTAGTGAGTCTCGTGTGCAGCTCCGACCGTGTTTCCAGTAAAGCCGCTAAAATAGTCTCCCAGTCGTCCTCAACTCTTCGGTCGGAGAGCGTGTTTAGTTTTTGTCGTGTCCCAGAGTGAATATTTAATTGACTATTTGTTCAAAAGTTATATTATACAATTGTTACAATGTGTTTTCAATCTAGTTACCTTTTTGGACATGTTAAACCTGTGACTACCGGAACGGTAGCAGTTTGTAATTTGTAAGCCTTTGAGATGGAACTTGATGCCAACATGCCGAATCCATCTCGGACAATAATTAAGGAAGGGCTTCTCTTCAAAAGAGGTGAGTTGACAACCTGGTCATTGACCCTCCAGGGTCACCTACTACCCTACTGACACTTGTCCATTCACCCTCCTTTCCTCAATTTCAATAATTTTTATCATTTTTTTTGTGCGCACATGCTTTTCCCTCTCTCCGTTATACGTATGATATACATGTAGTACATACTTAGTTTGTTTGGCATACTACACTATACTATTTTACTACTACTACGTGTGATATTCATTCATTGAGAGAAAAAAAATTTGCGGCGCAAAATATAGGGATGCAATGTCATGTTGTAACGCAAAATTAAAATTTCCAATGATTATTAAATAACGATGACAATTTGAATTCATTTTCTAGGAGAAACTATCAAGAACTGGAGGCCGAGATATTTCTATCTGTTTGATGACGGGTCGTTGGTAAATTTCAAATGACTTTTTCTTAGTATTTCCCCTAAGTAGTCATAATGTCAACATGTTTATCCTGCCATTGATCTTGTGATTCAGCTTGTGTGTGTGTCCTTTTTGTGACTCATGCTTCTCATGATGATGATGATGTTGTTTTGTTGTTGTTGCATTGTAGCAAGGTTTCAAGACTAAACCAGACAATCCGTACACAACCTCTGCCACCCCCTTGAATAACTTTACTGTGAGAGGATGTCAAATAATGAAAACAGACCGACCGAAGCCATACACATTCATTATTCGTGGGTTACAATGGACACGGGTGATAGAAAGGACTTTTTATTTAGACTCTGAAGCAGAGAGAGAAACATGGGTAAGGATTATCATCTACTTGTATGATATGATAATAAGATGCGATGCAAATTGTGTACTCTTATTTGTTTTACTATCACTTCTTGCTGTCATGTTTCTGATGATGATGAATATTTTTTTGTTTTTCATTTTTGTTTGACCCTAGATCAATGCCATTGACACGGTAGCACAGTCACTTCAAGGTACCTCTCCGGGTGACCAAACCACTTTGAATCACTCTCCGGCATCAAATTCGTTATCAAATATGAATACCGGTAGTTCAACTAGCCTTAATCGTAGCAGCTCGGGAGAATCTTTCAATTTTGATGATAACTTGTCAAGACAATTTGGAATACAAGGAGTATCTTATGGTCGACTATCCGGGAGAAAGAAAGTGGTAAGGAAAATCTCATTGTATTATTTTTGTGCATATTGTATTAATTTCAAGTTTACTCAAGTAGATAAAAATTTAATTAATTGTTTCTTCTTCTCTTTTTTATACAGACTTTCGAAAATTTCGAGTTTATAAAGGTACTGGGTAAAGGGACATTCGGTAAAGTGATTTTGTGCCGTGAAAAGTCATCGAAGCATCTCTTCGCTATCAAAATATTACGAAAGGAAGTCATCATAAAGAAAGACGAAGTTGATCACACACTGACGGAGAACAGGGTTCTTCAGACGACAAATCATCCCTTTTTGATTGTAAGTAAATTTTATTCACAATTCCTAGTAAAGTACAACTTTTATGTTAATTTCGTGGTTGGGAAAAATGTACAAATATTCATCCATTATGCATTCCATTAATGTCGTTGACCCTTTGAAATATTTAGTCCCTCAAATGTTCGTTCCAAACGGGGGATCGCCTATGTTTTGTCATGGAATATGTAAATGGGGGTGAATTATTCTTCCATTTGTCTAAAGAGAAAACGTTCTCGGAAGACCGGACCAGATTTTATGGGGCCGAAATTATCTCGGCTATAGGGTACCTGCACAAGGTATACATACTTTTTATATATTTGAATTTCTTTTCAACTTCAGTTTATTCAAATCGTAAAATATTCACCATGAAAATGTACCGTTACAAATTGAAACTTGCAGTCGTACTAACCAATTTTTTTAATTTTTCCTCAAATAACTAGAATGGGATCATATATCGTGATCTGAAGGTCAGTATAGTCAACCTTTTATTCTTATCTTATCACAATTTTAAATATAGTCAACGTTGTTTTTGTTTTCTTCCATGAAATTATTATACTAAAACAAATACTTGTATTGTTTATGTATTTATAGTTGGAGAATTTGCTCTTGGACAAGGATGGTCATATAAAGGTTTGATTCAATGGACAACTTTTATGAATACATTTTTTTTCTCAATGTATGGAAATAATATTTGATTCATGTGTGTGTTTTCATGGGTGTGATTCTGGTCCATTTCTGGTTACTAAAATTCACTGTTACAGAGTAAGATTTTGTTTACAAATAATATATTCGTGTATGATTATTATTGAATTATCATATTTATTTACATTTACTAACATGTATGGTTTCTTTATTTTTATTTTTCTATCTCAAAATGATCCACACCGTTGTCCATACAAACATTAACTTCTACAGTGTAAGTCAATATTATCATATTGTCTGTTATTGTTCTTCTTCTTTTAAACATGTTGTTTTTGTGTGTAATACAAAATATTAATGTCCTTAATAAATAATTGGCATTTATTATGATTTTTGATTATGTAGAGCCGATTTCGGACTATGCAAAGAGGACATCACTTTCGGTCGGACTACAAAAACATTTTGTGGAACTCCGGAGTATTTAGCTCCAGAGGTGATAAAAGTACAAATTTGAATACTCAATACTGTATGTAAGATGATAATCTGCAAGATGGTAGAAGAGGTTTTTACGTCTTACTCTTATTTGATTCTATTTCTATAATATATGATTTACAACTTGGATTTATTTTCCGTAGGTGCTTGAGGATACAGACTATGGACGAGCAGTTGATTGGTTGGTTATATTTTCACTTTGAATAAATTATTCAATTTTCACATTTGTGACTTTTCATAACAATTTGTTGTTGTTGTCATTTCAAAGGTGGGGAGTTGGAGTCGTAATGTATGAAATGATAGTCGGACGCCTACCCTTCTACAATAGGGATCATGATACCTTATTTGAATTAATAGTGATGCAAGAGGTATAGTACAAATTAATACTATGTCACTCGAACATTAATACTTTATTTCAAATTCAATTAGTTACATGAAAAATAATAATATTTGGTAAACGACATAGGAGTGTACAACGATCAGGTTGTCAAGAAATAATATTAGGTAGTTTATTGGATATTCAAGTTTCTGGTTTACTCTTGCATGCGTTATTATTATTTGATGATGATGATTATTTGGTTAGCAAGTTAAACTATAAAACGATAAGCCTACTACAGTGCATAAATGTCAATAATATGCTATACTTTTCTCATATTCAAATTCAAAATATTATGATGTAGAGGATATGCTTGTGCAAGTATCGTTATTGCATTTTTTTTTATCTCGGAAGGTACAACTACATGTGAGTTGTGTGTGTGTGTGTATGATGGAAGTTTTAGTAAAGGTTAAAGACCTCATAAAATCCTTTCCCGAGATAATTTGATCCCAAATCAGCAAATGTCCATATGTAAACATATTTACAGTTAGGTACAGGAGTGTACGAATAGATATACCTACAAATTTGAATATATGTGTAGATGAAAAATAATTTGATTTTGATTGTTTTTTCTCTTAGGTGAAGTTTCCTCAGCATTTATCTCAGGACACGAAGGATCTTCTCTCCGGATTACTTCAAAAGAATCCTATGGAACGATTAGGAGGTGGACAGGATGACGCAAAGGAGATCATGGAGCACATGTTCTTTAGAACGATCAATTGGACCGACTTGGCATTAAAAAAGGTACAAAAATAATATTTAATAACAATAATTTTGTACTCTTAGTGTGTAATGTGGTTAAACAGTTCATATTTTGCATGCGACAATCTGTAACTCTTCCGTTTGACGAGGAATCTCATTTTTCCATATTGCCATTCCTCTGTACTGTTGACATTGCAGAACGAATGAACATTTATACTAGAAGGAATTATGGCGCCGTATCATCTTGTTTTTCTCTAGCTCTCCCTCTCTCTGTCTCTCTTTTAATTCCAACTCGTACTATATCAAACTCTGTCCTTATCGCATTCTTGAATTTACACGGTCAAAGTGTTTATGATAATAATCTACTGCGAAAGGCGAGCTAAAATTATAGTCGAGGTAAAAAGGGCAAAGGCAATCGGCAATGGGAGAACAAGAATGAGATTGTGATGGAAATAAAATGTATGGCCTGGCGCCGTCATTTCCTCTCTGTCATAAACATACACATTCTCGTCCTCGCCCTATGTCTCATTAAATCATCATCATCATTTACATCGTGTACATTTCCTATGAAACGATTAGCAATGCATATGTTATTAATATTTTTTTATATGGGTATTCAATTTTCTATTTGTATTTTTTTCATACAGATTCAACCACCGTTCAAGCCACAAGTATCATCGGAGATTGATACCCGATACTTCGATACTGTATTCACCGGTGAGTCAGTGGAGTTGACACCCCCTGATAGGGAACCACTTGACAGTATTCCTGAAGGTAAGGGAAATATAATAATACAGAAAAAAATGAAAATGTATTCTATATTAGATGTTCAAATACTGTTTCTGACAAGATTCCATCAACATTTTTTATATGGTGATTCTTTACTAGGTGCAGACGTTGATTTTGAGGGGTTTTCTTATCGTGACCTATCTTCTACATTAGGAGCTTCAGTACGATCAGGTCCTTTACACCTATCATAGTAAAATACATAAAGAGAAAGAATTTTATTGTTCAATGCCTATTATCCTTGTTTTCCTTGTTTCTGAATTTGCTATATATTACACACACATACAGGATATCATTCATCTCTACTGAACTCGTGTAGCTTCGATTACTATTAAGAACATAATATACATTTACTATATTATAACACGTTTTACCACGAGAGAATTAAATCATCATGAATGATGATGCTGATGAAACCACATTCAGTTACATGCAAACAAGAGTGCAGGAAACAAATCTGCTCAAACCCAGTGTGTCATGTTGTACTAAAATTATTATATAAACGTTATGGCTGATAATGATGATTATTAATTAAACTTAAACTTAAACTTATATCATTCTTACATTATTATTGTTATTGTTATCACACTTTGTGTCACCCGCAGAAGTGAATTGTTGTATTGTCATGTGTGTGTGACAGTTTCTTAGGTTAATCTATGAAAGGTCAATTTTTTTGTAAAAATTCTATAATACTATAATGTTGTCAGATTTCTTCAGATGTACTCTCACTACATAGGCTCTGCTTGTTATCTCTTCCACTTTCTTTCACAGCAACAAAATTCTGTTCAGTTGTTAGGTTAAAAAAAATTAATATGAGCCTATGTTTTAGTCAAGAAAAGGAGTAAAAGAGTGCTGTGGAGTATGATGATGGTAGGTTAAGAAAGCAGTAGGTAAATTAGTACTTTAATATATATATTTTTAAATAACAGTAGTTGTTTAATACATTATATATATATATTGTAAGTAATATATGTGTAAGCTTGAGCGATCAACAAAGAACCTATTTAAAATATTATTATTATATTATTATATATTGTAAATTTGACTTCATCAAAATGATGAAGTCATTTATGAATGATTCATTGTAAGTGTTGCGTATACACGTGGGAGAAGGAGTAAAAGAGAGATGAAGTATATGAGAGGAGGGGGAGAGAAAATTAATCAGAATTAAAATCTTACGTTCAAGATTTTCGCAATGTCGATATAATAATGTTACTACAACATATAAAATAATAAAAAAATAGGAAAAAAAATTAAACAAGTTCAACTGAAAGCAAAGACTTATATAAATTGTTATGAAAAAATATTAAAAATTAAAAAGTGCGTTTACAAAAGTGAAAAAAATAAAAAGATGATAAAAATGAAACCACCTACAATATATGGTTACTACTACTATGTTGGGTGTGGAACGTTAACGAACAATAATAAAGACGATTTTCACATTAAGTTTGTTTTGTGCAATTTGAATTTGATTTATTTCTGCATCACTCACAAATTTTAACTCACAAGTCCTCTCAAAAAAACTAGCCTTCTCTGTGAAAGATTTTAATGAGGTCAATCCTAGTATTATTTAAATTGAATTCAGTCAAGTTCCTTAATTTGAGCTTTTACACGCCTCCTCAAATCCATCCCATTATAAGTACATACTTAATTGAATCCATTTACTCTCTAGTGTTATATAATACATCAATAAAGATGAAGGGGGAAAGTCTCCTCCTCAGAGTGAGTCATGTAAATAAACGAGCTTTCACTTAATTGTGAATTAGTCCGTGAAAGTTAATAATAATCTCCTCCCTCTGCCCATTTTTTCCGTCTTTCAAGAATAGGAATTAGATTAATGAAAGTTTTATAGGCAGGGAAAATTTCCCAACATGTGTCTACCTACACAGAATGTGGACTCTCTGGCTATGGAAGATTGGTAGAGTACCACTTGTTTCGTCTTTTTTTCCCTCCCGGTTTTTTCCTGGTCCTCTCATGAAAGTTTCAAGTTGAGTTGTACGCAATCCTCCTCCCCATTACAAGTACAAAAAATGTTTCTTTGTTTACAAACAAAGGGCCCTGGAGCCTCAACACTGTTTGTTTGTCTAAGTGTGTAGTAGGGAGTGGAATGGGTGAAGAGGTTAAATAAAGGGAATCGTTGTAACCATTACATGTGAGATAAAATGGTGGCATTTTATTGTACCCAGTTTAAAGGGTAACTGTGGTAATTCGATCCACTGAAAAAGAAAGTGGTTGAATAATTTCAAATGTTATGACTCTTCCTGCTGATGCTGCTCAAGTCCCCCTCCCACTCTCTCTCTCTATTCTAAGACTCTGTCTTTCCACTAGAAGAGACTAATGCGTGGCTGTGTAGAGACAGATAGAGATAGAAAGGTAAGAAAAGTAAAAGTAGAGGAGAAAAAAGAGTTAGTGTGGGGGGCACAAAAAAGTGGTGAAAAGACCAAAACTTCTACTTTCTCCTCATGTATGTAGGTACTTTCAGTATTGGTGATGGTGGGTTTGGGAGAGAGAAAGGAGGGGGGGGGGGGGGAATTTGATTAAAAGTGGATGTGCTTTAAGAAAGTAGTGTGTGTGTGTGTCCTTATGTGACTGGTGACTGGGGAGTGGGAATCGGAAACAGAGGGATAATAATAAAAATAGTCGCNATTTGAGTCAAAGTGGATGTGCTTTAAGAAAGTAGTGTGTGTGTGTGTCCTTATGTGACTGGTGACTGGGGAGTGGGAATCGGAAACAGAGGGATAATAATAAAAATAGTCGCTTTTCTCCACGTACCAGTAACTGAGTACCTCCTGAGCTTGTGGAAGTGAGCCAGCCACACTCACACACACACACAGTCTATACCAGTCAAACATAATAAAAAAAGAAGTTGCATGTAACTAAAACTAGATGAGATTCAACATTCAACTCTCTCTCTTTTGACCCTCCATTGACAGCTTAGAGCGATGGAAAGTACAGTTGGTAATGTTGATGTTGTAAGGATACATAAGAGGGAGAATGTATGTTTCATGGAGGAATAAGACCCTATACACACAGTACATGCATACATATGAATATGGATATATGGAGGAGTGAAAGCCCTACAATTGTGTGAGTGTACACTTTTCCCCTTTTATAATACCCCAACCCTATAATATTGGATGTAGCGGGGCCTAAGACCATACATAGTAATTATATGTAGGGCTCTCTACACACAACTGTGTACATGTATAACGTGAGAGGGAGGGAGAGACACGTTGTACACAATATATCAATACTAGGAATATCGTCGGTGAACAGGAAGAGGCGACGGAGGGGAGAGAGAGAGATGGAAAAAGAGAGGAGGAGGTGGACGAGTCGATGGTAACCGAGCTCACAGTTTGCACCGACTCGGTCCCCCCGTTTTTCTCCAGAACCCTTGTTCAAGAACAGTCAGCAGGAGCAGAGAAGTCCAAAAACGTAGCAGGGGAAAAAACGAGGAGGAGGAAAATCGGGGAGCATCATCATATAGGAAAAGCAGTGCCAGTAACCCAGCTCCTAAAACCATAGCATAGAATATCGTGAAAGAACTGCAACACACAACTCTCTTTTCTCTCTTCTTTCTCCCCCCTCTCCCTCTATACTCTTTGCTGACTAGACTCGGCTGTCTCTTCCTCTCTGTGTACGGGAAGAAAGAGAGAAAGAACTAAGCAAAGGTAAGTGGGCCATCCCGCCAGTCTATAGCCAGACTCTCTCCCTGTTCCGTGTGAGTGTGTGTGTGGTGGTTGAGTACACAGCTACACGTATTACAGAGGGAATTTATCAAACTCTCCTCACATACATATTTGTATTTATTATACCGAGAAAAGGAGGAAATATGCAAGAGACGAAAAGAGAAAGGAGAAGAAAGTGAGTAAACTAATCTGAGACTGAGAAGAGCACCAGCAACAAGACTCTTCTTTCTTTTCCCAACCGAAACCTCCACTTCAATATACATCCACATCTACAACCGAGAATACTACTCTTCTGTGTGTGTCCGCTTGGATGTGTGTGTGCGAGGGGGGGATCTGTGCAAAAAATAGTTTTTATTATACACTACACGGAAATTGCTCAAGAAGGAGGAAAGGAGGGGAGGGAGAGAGTCGCTGTAAAAAAAGAAAAGAATGGTCCGCCCATTGTTGTCTCTTTGGGAAGGAACCAAAGTTCATTTCCTTCTTCTTCTTCCAGTCACGGGAGCAGCAGGAGGAGTAGGAACTAAAATTTTCAAATTACTTTACCCTAGCAAGTAGTGGTGGTAATCGACCATGCTGTGTCCAGTCAATCCCTCTTGGTGAATAAAAATAGAAGAGGAGGAAAGGAAGACAAAAAATGAATAAATAAATCGTTTCATCTTTCGTGGAGAAATCAATCGGAAGAAATCTTTTCAGAGTACAAATTTCATTCTCTTTTTCTCTTTTTTTGTGAACGGGATGATGGAATGGGTGAAATCTTTTTGATAGGTTCAAATTCAAATACCTCTTGACTGTTAGAGTGAAGTGACGCAGAGACACTCTCCCCTTCCTACGAGAATGAGAAGAAACGTTGGTTTGTGGTGCTAATTGTAATTTGTTGTGATTGTGAGTTGAGAGAGGAAGAGAAGGATTTTTACGAGAAGGGGAGGAGGAAAGAGAGTGGAGGGGAGGAAGGGGTCTTATTTTTATGAGTCTGGCGTCGGTGATGGTGAGTTGTTGTTGTTTTTTCATCTCTCTCCGTGTCCCGCAGTCTGTGTGTGTCTCGTGTGAAAATGAGTGCAAAACTAGGATGATGTTCTTGTCCAATTGAGAAGGACAAAAGGAAAATGAGGATGAATGGAGAGAGTATATTAATCCGAAATGTGCCATGAAAGAAGTTGAAACGGGATTGTCTCCATTACTACCACCACCTCCTCCTCTGCCCCCTCTATCACTACCACTACTTCTACTTTCAAGTGTAGTGAATCAGTGACGAGGTAATAAAAGAATAAAGTCTATTCAATGTACATCCGCATGCCATTAAATTCCACGTCTTACCAACACAACATTCTTTCCCTCAAAATTGAGGAGGAGGAAACGAGGGAGGAGAAAAGGCGAGGGAATTTTAGTCGGTAGCAAAGATTTGGTTGATAAATACATGTGTACTACATTACATGGTCCATTGTCATTTCCAACCAAGAATTCCTAGTGTAAGGCTACACTCCTCGTGTGTGTGTTTGTAAATGTGTGTGTGTGTGAGGAAGGGGGACATGTGTACCCGTTAAGAATTCAATTTTGGACAGTGCTCTCATATACGGAAAATCAATGAGAGTCAATCGTAAAAGAACAACCTTGTTAAAATGTTGGGGAGGTATATGTCTCGTCATCTGTATACACATCCCTCCCTTGTCTATACTTTCTTTTGCGTTCCCATTGATTTCATTCAGCCGTCTTTTTCCCTCTGTTCTTGACTCCAAGATTAATGTGTGTGTACAGGGGGAAGGAGAAGGATACTTGGAACAGAATAGTCGAGTCATTTTAAATTTACTCAGATTTCTGTCACCCGTCCTCCCCCCTCCTTTTCAAACTATTGTGTGTAGGCTCATGTGTGTACGTGTGAGTGTGTGTACAGTTCATAATATTACAAATGGAGGAAATTTGAGTAAAAGGAGCATCAGTCCGGATTTTTGTGTGTCAGATAATGTTTCAAAGAAGGAGAGGAGGGAGACAAAGGAGTCAGGGAATAATAAATATAATATGCAAATATGACATGGGAAAAAATGTTTGGAGAGGAGAGCCGAGTTCCCTGGTGAGCTCCGATGGCTTAATCTTTTTTTCTTTTTGGTTTTTTGGTTGGGATTTTAAAGTAATCAATGCTATAAAATAGGGAATGCGAGTGAACGTCAATGTAATGTCATGGACATTTATGACCCCATTAGCTGGAGAACTTGACTTGACTCCCATTGCATCCTGAGTAAAGAAGTAAAGACCAGAGAGAGAGGCAGAAAGACCTTTCCTCTTGATAAGCTCATGCCAATGTCTCTCTGTGGGGTTATTACACAACTTTTTTCCTTCTTTGCAATAAGTTATGTCAATATTAACATTAAATAACATAATAATAATATTGGATAATGGGGAGGGAGGATGGAATGTGATACATTTGCAAAATTTCGAGAATTCTGAGGGAAAAGTTGGAGAGAGAGAGAGAAAGGGGAAGGAATTTGAAATTATGAAGAAGTGGAGGATGATTATCGTTGGTTGGTATTTGTCCTTGTATGTCAAAATACTATTATACAGTGACATAGTATCTCTCGTCATCTTTTTGGGCAGGAGAGAGAGAGACAAGAGCCGCATTATTTACTTACATTTCCCAGTTCGCTCTAATGATCTCAAAAAGTGAAAACTGTGAGTTTACATTGTGACAAGTTTTCCTCACGAAAAGGGACAAAGGGAAAAGTGGTAATCAAAGAGACACCATATTATTATTTGTTTCACAAGGAATATTCCCCTTTAAATAGAAAACTTTCATACACACTTGGAATGTGTGTGGGTTGACTCAAGTAAATTAAAAGTTTGAGTAGTAATTACAATTTTCCTTTAACTTTTACCTGACTCCCTAATATTCACTCGGAAGGGAAATATTCAGAGGAACAGATTTTGAGAGTTGAAGGAGGGAGAGATCGATTTCCTCGAGTCTGTCCATTTAGCCATGTACACATTAAACCGAGAAAGGGAAAGAGAGGAAAGGAGAAGGAGTAGTTAAGAGTAAAAACTCTTTTTAAGCTAATCGTCGTCGTAAATTAACAATTAAAAGACCGTATCCCTCAAAATATACTACACACACTCTCTCTCTGTATATCCTTTGTATTCATGGATTTCCCATTTCTTTCCTACGACTGTGAAGAAGGTAGTTAAAGTTGGGCTCATGTATGTGCATTAAAGATATACGTATATATCAAAAAATAAGATGGACGTATATTTATTCACTCAACCCATCACACACCCAGTTCCACACTCGGCATGGAGTGTGTAGCAAACTAAATATCAAATTTATTAGTCAATTAAAATAATGAAAAGAAAGTTTTTTCTTGCTTCCCTCCTCCTTCTCGTTGACGGTTAAAGAAAGCCCTTTAAGATTACTCCATATTTCCCACCAACTTTGTGTATTAATTATATTGTCCGTCAACTCTCTGCCTGTTTCTCAACATTTCCAAAACTGCAGGTATTTTGTGAATGCAGATTTGAAAAGTGTTGAGGAATAATATTATCCTGGAAATGTAGGATTCACACAGAACAACATTGCAGTTTTTAAGAAAGGTGTATCTATTTTCCCCCTCCTCTCTTCTTGTTATTTGAAAAGATTGACTAGAATCTCTCTCGACAGTTTGACAGGGGAATGTATTCAATAGGGAAGATGAAGAACATTGGTTTTTATGACATGCGTCTTTTAGAATTATGAATTTTGAAAGGTAAGGATGAGAAGACGAGGAATGGAGAGGATTCTGGAAGCTCAATTTTTCCCCCATAAAAAGAAATTTCTTTTTATAGGGCTGGAAATTTTCTCCAACTTGTGTACTTCGTACACAGGGAGTACATAGTGACTAGGATATGCTTGTACATATTAACAGATCACTAAATCTATAAAATGTATTACTTTGACTGTGCCACACTCACCCACTCTCACTCACTCCTCAAAACTATAGACTATAATCCATGTCATTTTTTCAATTGGGAAGAAATGTACAGTGTCTTCCCAGAAAAAGACGAACATTAACTCTGTGACAAGGTACGCTCGGGAATAAAAGAGAAGTGCATGAAGTTCATGATTCATTCAATTCATAAGATAATAACATAATCTTAATCCAATTTACTGTCTTGTGCTCCATCGGAAAAGTACCGTATCAACTATTCACAATTTTTCTACACACAAACACAAGTTCCATATTCCTTCCATTATGCAGTATAGGGACAAGGACCCCGGCCTCAACATGTGTAGCTCAAGTGTCTTGAAATAAGTAAATATCCTCCTGCATACTGCACAACGATAAAAATTATGGAGGCCAAGCAGTACAATCCATCAACAGGGAAGGGGAAGGAGGACTAGTACATGTCATGTGTTCTCCAGTTCGGTACACATTCTCCAGATAATCTTACATACACATCTCTTCAAAAGTTGTGTGTGTGTCATATGAGGAGGAGGGTGTTGTACCGTTCGAGCCCCCCGCACACACACAGTTCAACTTGAAATGTCATGCACTCAGGCCAGAGTGAAGATTAAACGAGGAGTAAAATGACAAAGTTGGAAAATAGTGTCGAGTCAAAATACTACATGTATTTATGTAGGATAGTCAAATTCTGGTTGATGATGAAGGGAGGGAGGAAGTTGAAGAGTGGAGTGCTCATTTACATGACACATGCCTTGTGATCCAACAGCTAAAAAAGACTAGAGAGCTCCATAGTCTGACTTCAACTTGAATCTATTTTGAATCTCAGAGAGTCGTATCCTCTCTACTTTCCATCCAGTTATCTTCCTCATTGTACATAGGCTACAGATTTAGTTCATGTGTTTGCATGGGATATAAAAGGATCAAGAAATTCCATGCAGAGAACAGAAAGCACACACATTGTGTGTGTCTGTTATCTGTAGAAAGAGGGGAGGGGAGGGGAGGGAAAACAGAAAAGTTCAGTGGAGTAAAAGTAGTAGAAAAATAGAGGCAGGATATTCTGTTTATAAAATTGTAATGAGATGGAAGGGAATTGAGGACAGTCAGCCAACTTGTATTATTGTAAGGGTTATGTTATAATAACAGAAAAAAACACACTGGATGTAACTTAACTTAAATTTATGGAAAAACTACAATGGACAAAAATCCAGCTTCCACTTTCCCTTACGCAATTCCTCCTCCTCTCTCCAAGGCTCAACTTGGCAGAGTCGAACAATAAATTATATAACATTTTAGTTGTTGAGTTGTTTCATATGTTCAATGTAAATTTCCAAACTTTTCCACTATTCAAACAAATTTTGAACAAAATGTGGATGATTTAATTGTGATTGTGTAAATTCTCTCTTTTGTTGTACAGGTTCATCATTGAGAAAGAAATTAGGACGAGAGGACGGGACATTATTAGTACAATCCAGTGACACTTTGTTTGTTGGTGAATGGTGGAAGGGAATTCAATAAATAAAAGACCCACACACACACGCACACAACCAACTCAGCCACAGGGGAAAGAGTCAGTGAAATAAAAAAAGAAAAATGGCCACGACAACAGCAACCCGTAAAAATGGTCCAAACTCTGCCGTCCCACCCAGAAGTTTCCCCACAAGACAGAGAAAGCTTGGACCGGCCCCCTTCGCCTCTTTTGAAGACCTCAGTGACGACAATGACTCCAGTCCACCAGACCCAGAGAGTTGTGAGTCTCTGAAATTTTTACAAATTGTTAAAAAAATGTTTGATTGAAATTTCAATTGATCTCTCTCTTAATCTCATTCCAGACAAATTGAAACCGATGCCTGAGATCAAGGAGGATGGGATCAGGACACCGGAAGGGGAGGAAGCGGGTAGTTTACAATTTGGTGGGGTGACCGTCATTCCATCCAACACTACGACCATGACCTCTTCTCCTTCTGTCCCAACATCCGGGCCAACTTCAGGGCTTCAAACACCATCCACCCCACGTAATGACACCCACAAATTGCTTTGATGCTAACAAAGATACGATGAGTGGTTGTTGGCAAAGACGCTTTGCGGCTATTTAAAAGTCATGTTAATGATGACTCCTTTAATCCTTCTCTAATTCTTACAGAGATCAACATTTCCTGTGCCAGTAGCAGTACTCCACCCAGTGAAGAGAGTAATTCCGAGAGAGAATTATTTCCGGGTGGTCTAGGCTCAGCATTTCAAGAGGAAGGAGCAGACGATTTGAGATCCAGCACCGAAGAATTAGGTAAAATGTTTTTTTTTCGAAAACAAAGTCTATTTTAATTTTGAAAAGAGAAAGTTACACTCTATTGTTGGGAAAAAAGATTTTACGAGATTTTGATCGTATGCCTGTCTTTGAACCCGTTGCCAGATTTCGGGGATGATGATATACATGACGAGAAACGGAAGAAAGAGCCGGATGACCCACTTCGTCGTGCGTCCCACCCTGCCAATCTCTTTCAGCGGAAAGCCTCCATGTCACCCACGGACGATAATCTTCACAGGAAGCCCTCAGCTCACAGCTTATATCTGGAAGGATTTCTATCCAGACCTTGTCGCCACTCTTCCTTCGGCTCAGCTGATCGACAGAGGCCTGGAGCCATCTCTTCCTTATCAGCTGGTAATGATCAAGGAATACATTTTGAGAATCAAATTATTGAACGTTTTACGTAATTGCCACAATCCCCTTCCCACAAATAACACTCCCCTTCTTTGGTGTTCTCTGAAAAGTAATCACCCTTTCTCTCTTTCTCTTTCCAGATGGAAGACGCTCTGCATCCCCACACAAGTCCGAGATCATTTTATTTATTCATATTAAATGACATCCATTCACATTATCCTGATGACTTCCCCCTCTACCTCTCCCTGGAAGTCTCCCAACCAAAATCCAATCCAAAGTCTGAGAAAAAATTTATATTTTAATTTTACAGGATGCTCTTAGAAACCAGTTTTGTGGGGGCTAGACCCATCCCTACACCAAGTGAGTAAATGCCAAGAAAATTAATCTGGATACAAATCAAGATTCATATCCTCCATCTTTTCTCTCTCTCTCTCTCTCTCTCTCTGTCTCTCTTTAATTATAACTCGGGCACACTTAAATACAGCGTCTCTGTCTCATCATCCCAATTTGTAGGCATGGACTTGGACTCCCCACCCAAGGATATAAATGTAGACGATGAACCCCGCCTGTACCCTACCCCGTCCGCCCCGACTTCGGATCACACCGTCAACACTGGCATGCTCAGCTCGGACTCTTCCTTCGAAAGTCACAAACCTTTCAGTCTGACCACGCTGACGACAGTACAAGTTCATCATGATGCGACGAGTGGAGGAGGAGGGCCTTCAGAACTAGTCAAAAAACAATATGCCCCCAGACTCGTGTCACCAGACTCCCCCAAGTCATCAGACCAGTAAGAGACAATCATTTTTCATTGAGACATTAACTGAAAAGGGAAAAAACCGCAGAGGAGTGGGACACAGGGGGGAGGCGAAATGAGGGCTTACTTCCTACGAACAGAGACCTAGTAGATTAATAATAAACTAATTTAGAGCTGACTAGGCTAATTCAATTAATTAGCTTTACGAACATTCTCAATTAATTGGGGCTAACATATGAAGAGGGAAAGTGGGGGCTTAACTAGGAAGGTTCGCAGTCTATGACACTGGCTGACATTATTTAAAAATTATGAACGACTTGAAAGAGTGAGCCAGAGACATGGTACTTGAGTTTGATTGCCTAATTTACAAGGGATATTATGATTGCAGTTGGTTCCCCATCAGCCCAAAAAGTCACCAACCACAACAACAACAACAATCACCACCCACTTTCTCCACCTTTAGTCCACCTTCAGTTTCGGGAGGAGGAGGAGATGAGGGGAATGATTTTTCACAAGGTTCTGCCACTCCAGCCATGAGACGGAGGGATGTCACAAAAACGGGTTCCCCCATCACATTAACAATGAACAAAAACCATACAAATAAATTATGTGAGGTTCCCTCAAGTTCCTCCTCTTCCTCCACAGTTCAAAATGAGAAAAGTGTGGGAGGAAGAGGGAGGAGTAGTAATAGTAATTCACCCTCCGCTACTCCCCGTCAAGACAATTCCTCGCCATCATCGAGAAAGGCCTCAAGTCCAAGTCCAATCTCCCGACACGTCACGACAACAATCACTTCTTTCGTTGGGAGTGGAGTCACCTCCTGTACCCCTCCACCCACCTCCTCTTCCTTCAGTATGAATCGCGGGGGAGGAGGAGGGGGGAAGAGTGTTGCTCAAAAAGAATTTTCATCAAAGTCAACAAAGGAGAGGATGCAGGGGCAGCAGATACAGAAACAGTGTGCAGTGGAAGAGATAATCGATGGGAAAGTGGGAGTTGAAAGTGGGAAGAAAGTCAAAGAGGCTGACTTACCCACGCTCAAGAATTTCGACATGAATGATGAAATAACAACAGAGTTGAAGATAACAGAAGATGCCATGGTACAAGTGGAAGATGTTCCAATGGAAACCAAAGGGTAAGGCACACTTTCTCCTTTCTCTCGTATACCAACTTTCTTTCCCAAAAAGTCGCACACACATGTTCACCCTCCACAATGTAGAAAATCCATATGGGTTGTCCCTTGTATTCACAATAAATATTAATAATCAATATTTGTCGTACACGAAAGTCCCCACACATGACTCTAGGGTAGTCGTGCATACTCGACAGAGCATTCTGTGTGTACCTGAGCACACACGTCCCAGTGTTTTTTATTAGTTTAATTTATTAGTTTTTTCCAAGATGATTCCATGGAGGATGAGGAGGACCTACCTTATGTGCCAACCACACTTCCGCTAGAAAAATCCGCCGTCGTGCCCATCATTCCTATCAAGGAACGACGTAAGTTGGGCACAATGGTCACTGGCTACGACAATACTGGGTAACGACAATGCTCTACTATTTCTCTATACTTTACTTCTCAAGGATTAAGGATTGGCAAAAAATTAATTGTGTGGATTATTATTTGTATGAAGGGCTCGCAGCCGTCCCCGTTGTGTGCGTCCGCCAAACCCTGCCTCTCTAAATGACTACATTGCTTATTCAAATGTGACTACTACGAAAAATAATAATTGTAAAACTTCGACTAAGGCTGATGAAATAACTAAGATGAAAATTAATTTACCCCGGGATGACTCCCTCCCGGAGACCTCCACTTCAGCCAGACCCAAAAGTCCCAAGAAAAAATTATCCACGACTTGGACCGACTTTGCAGAAATGGGATTACGCAGTCCGAGGGAAATTCGACGACGGATGAGAGAGGAGAATGGTGCTACTGACGATATTAGTTCATATCACAGGTATTTCAATTATCCTAGTCACATGACTAAAAACAACAACTTCTTAATCATTCCCAACTTGTGCTCAATAAAATTTTCAAACTTTGATCTCCCTTGTTACTCCCTTGAGAAACTGTTGCTAGGATTCTGAGAATGTGATACAGTGCAAAGTCAATGGCACTGACACTAAGTGCATTAGAATATTATCCATCCCTCCTGGAGGGTCAATGAACTCACACAAAGTTGGGAGTTTCCTAACAACATAAACTCTACTTTGTACATGATTCTGATTTATTCAAATTGTAGATATACAAAATTTCTTTCCGGTCAAAGTCAGAATTTATCTATGTAAATTTGCCAGAGACCAAATTGTGAGAATTCTAAGATGGGAGAAAGTAGAACTTTGACTTGAGTAGAAGAGACGATAACTTTCCGTTTTATCATTCATACTTTTTGTTTTTCAGTGATTCGTCCCAAGACACTGCTGGTCCAGTGAATGGCAGCGACGAGGAGACAGAGTCCTTGCTTAAACTACCCAAAGTCCCTTTTGCTATGGACTTTGATGTTCGCAGTAATCACAGTAGTGTCGTCTCTCAGGTGAGCACATCTTCTTCAGGACAATGTAAAAAGAATAATTGTTGTCATTTTTATAATTCTGACTTTTGTTCACCTGAGCAGGAAGAAGTACAGCCAATATCTCCAACTTCCCTGTCCTCCGCACAACTGGACACTCAAGATGACAATGATGATGATGACTAAAGTCATTAATTAATTATTTATTTCACTCCTTGCCTGTCAATTGATCCAAGTGAGTAGTACACAAATCAGAGAAATTATTTACTTAAGCCAGAAACTGGAGAATTACGATAAAGAGTTTTTCCATTTTAATTGTAGCTGGTGCTGATTCTGGTGCTAGTTGTAAAAACAGCATCGGGTTCATTTTGACTCTCAACTTACCTGTTAACTACACCCAAAGATGCCTAGAAAAAGAGAATTTCAGCTGTCACATTTCAATATTACAAGACGATATCCTTTAGTGGATCCAGGGAAAATGATGTACACATTATATTATGTATATAAGTATGCCTATTTATCCGATTTTCAACGACGATCGTCTTAAGGGCTAGTTAATCCTTTTTGCAATATGTTTGAAGGGTATAAGTTGGCTTTGCAGTGAAATAGAGTGATGCTAGTCACAGAAATCATAAAATTGTTCAAAACTCACAAATACAATTTAAGTTCTCCGTGGATAATCTGAAATTGGGGGAAATCAAGAGGCTTTGCCTTATCATTAATTTCAAAAAAAGAGAAGGAATTGGTCAGAAAGTATTACTAGTCAATCGATACAAAGTCATAGTTCAAGCGAGAGAGAGGGTCATTAAGGGAGGTCAGTATAACAAAAAAAAGGAAAACGTTTGTCTTATGTGTAGAGTGTGCCCCTTGGTACATGAAATAATTTTTGATAAAAAAATGAGAGGCGTCCGTAGAGAGAAAAGTTGAGTGTAAATCTTAAAAATTGTTGTGATGTGAGTCACATCATAACTCTTGCCTCACGATGACCTTGTCCCTAAATATATAATTATTAGTAGGTGCTGGAAAAGCAATAGTGATGTCTTAAATATGACTCTCACAATTATGATGATGTAGAGTGCAATATAGGAAATATATTGTACAAAAATCCTCAACAATCTGACAGTATACCGACACCATAATATTATTATAAATGTTCACACAAACTAATCACATACATAAGTACACACAGAGCATACTTTAAGTAAGAATATTTAATATGCTTGGTCAACTTTTGTAATTTGGATTTTGTAAAACCAGTAAGAAAAAAAAACTTTTTGCACCTTTAACGCACGCAGTTTTTGCATTTAGCCAAATTGTGTAGTCGACTGTATAAGAAAAAAGTGTTAAGAATATATTGTATAGGAGAACTATGGTATAATGATGTGGAGAAGTACATTAACTAGGGTTGTCTCTCTCTCTAAGAGTAATTTTAATGTTATGACTGTAATTAAGGGAAAGTATTCAGCAGTGACATTTTGAGGAGAAAAAACTAAAAAACCAAAACCAACACACGGACTGTTGGCTTATCTTTGTCTTCGCATTTCGAATTTTTAAATGGAGTGTGTATTTCTTGTTCACTAACTTTAATTGTGTAATCTACTTAGTGGACTATCAATAAAATGAAAACCTTATTGTACACTTGATAATAATCATTTTAAAAAAAATTTAGTAAAACTTGCTTGTTTGATTTGTTACCAAAAAAACTTTGTACAAGAGAATGATGACATCATGAAAATCAATTGATATTGTAAATTTTAGATATCAATTCTATTAGAAATTCTGATTTGTACACGTGAAATGGGTACACACACATTTACTTACAATATGGGACTTGTTAAAAACAACAATGGCAATCATAATAAATTATAAATGATAAGTTTTAATAATTACAATTAAGTGGAGTATGACACATAATTATATTTAAATGTATATTACCTTACAAAGAGAATGTATAATCTATTGCATATTATGATGAACCCAAGTGACTTCCGAGGGAGAGAAAGGAAATTTTATTATGTAGAAAAATATATAACGAATTAATTCCATTCCATTTTCTACATTTTAATTTTCATCCCTCGATATCCAATACAAACACAAAGAAATACAAGAGGAAAAAAAAGAAAAACTTGACATTTATACCCAGTCAGTTTGTATACAAAAATATGTCCTGGAGGAGGAGCAGAGGACAAAAAAAGTTTTGTCTAGTAAAAATGAGACAAATATTGAACGCTTTGTAATATCTTATATAAACTATATATCTGTACATTCACACACACATTTTTATTGAGTCTTGTTCTTGATTCTTCTTCTTGTTCTTATCTATATCTACGACAAAAAAACATTTATGGAACGGCGTGTAGGTTTCCCTACACAAAAGAATACATAATATTAACTTATATCGAGAATCTTGAAAACGATATCTATAATATTTATCCATACTACAATATGTACTACTGATCGTGAGTACGAAAAGCGAAATGCAGAATTATTACATATTATGTAATATAATATTTAAGATACTCGTCGTTCATTTGTTACATTTTTTATTTTACTACATAATATGAAAAATGAAATATGAAAAATCTCCCTACTAAGTATAAAAATATTAAATAGTATATTATATTGTATGATAGTTAATCGTTGACTATATCTGCGGAGTTAAGCTGGTATTATTAAAATTTAATATATCAAAAGATAAATGACTACTACACTACCGTATATAAATAATTATGTTAGTTGAAAGGAGGGAAGGAATTGATAGTGTATTGATACGCAACGGAATAAAAATCTAAGTTAGTACACAGCTGTGACAAAGACAAGACAAATGAATTTTTAAATTACCTTATGAAAAACTACAACACACACACACTAACCTTGTACTTTCTAAATATGATTACCTACATTTAGGATTTACCTCTTTTCATTTTCTACAAAAATGATATGACTTTGTGTGATTATTTTGTACACAAACTTGTCATGTGAGTACTGGACACGGTCACTATTTACACACCCGGATGAAAAAGTAAAAGTGGGAGAAAGTGAAAAGTGAAAGGAAAGACAGGGCGAGAGCTGTAAAAAATATTCAAAGATTATATTGTAAAAAGTATACAAGAAAAAGAAAAATGTCTATCATGCGTTAGCTATATTGATTGTTGACAAAATTTATAATAAATAATAACCTTTTATCATTAATTATGTATCATGTAAACAGGTAAGACAAAGAAGGGTGTTATGTAAAGAAACAGGGAAAAAAGGAAAAATAATTAGCCACACTGAAATTCACAGTTTACAGCTATATTTAAAAAAAATAAGAAGTTATATTATATAACCTTACCTTATTATGTGAAAAAAATACTGTATTACACAGAATTAAAGTGCGTCAAAAAATATATATACAGATATAAAGAGAGAACAAGTTGTGAACGCTGACATGAGAGTCAAGACAAAAAAAGGGAAGAGAAGAAGGAAGTTGAACCATTTATTTTATTCCCATAACTTTTTCATATCTGCAATGTTCAGTTCATGAGGACCTTTAGGATCGAATGTGAATCCCATGGGAAATCTAGCCCACTGCTTATTTTTTGAAAGTTGTTCTTGGAGTGGAGAGGGGAAGACCAGGATACGTCATACTCTTATGATCGAAGGATTATCAATTAAGTATGGACGGCAAATAAATTAATCAGGGAGGAACAGAGAACCCATACAAAATTACTCGTGTGTGTGAGTAAAATATAAATATTGCACTTAGACTACCAACGTCTGTCACTGCCATGTACACACACGCAATTAGAAAAAGACCCTTCTGACTACCCTCCCTCCTCTCAAGTCCCCATTCATCTTCTCCCGTTGAATTAGACTGTGTGTGGAGTTGGTGGGAGTCATGAGATACGAAACAATGATTTTGCCTTCCAATCTCTTCAACATTTGCATGACTCATCTAATCTAAGGGACACGAAGGCTATGCAAAGGCTAAGGCTAAGGGGAAGAGTCCATACAAATTCATCATTCAAAACAATAACCATGCACTTCAATCAGAGTCAAGTGCAGGAGTCCTTATGTTCCTCTCTACAAAAATATGTATTCCATATTCAAAAAAAATTATTTTTATGACTTGCCAAATCCACATTTTGTGTGTTGTGTGTCTCATCACGTCCTCTTTTTTTTCTGGCACACTCCGTCCTACATTACAATTGTCCATAAATAATGAATTCATCTCATGTCTTCCTCCTCCCAATTTATGTGTAATAACATTTCACCAATCATCACCCATGTAAAAAATAAGGGGGAGACATTTTTTCAGGGCTCTTCCATGGTTCTCCCTCCTTGAAACTTGAAATTGAGGATTGGGGACGACGAGAGTAAGATTTCTGATTACAAATTGATCTCATGTTTTTGAATGTGATGTACTTGCACTATTTCCCCCTTTGTAGTAGAGATTACAATACAAAGTCTCTCCTTATAATTGTCCAGACTGCATGAAGATACAAAATGAATATTGCATACTTTTCCTTTTTCCAAAAATGCACTGTTTGCATCCCTCAAAAGAATGAAAAGAAAAAGTTTCCTTTTGTAAACGGGGATAATAGTCTGGGAGGAAGTGCAATTGTTAAAGAATACATACAAAGTGAGTACAAAGAGAGAGCGAGATATTTCGGATTCTCTGTCATTCCATCGGATGGAATGGGAGAGATGAGAGTTGTCTTTGTAAGGGGCCCGAGTGTCTACATCACCATGACGTAGAAAATAGGGTGTGTGGAAGGACAACCCTTGGATGCTCATGCGGGCAGAAAGACCATTGTACTACTTAAGGGGCCAGAATAGGGGGAATTTTGTAAGCCTTAGTGACGAGAGTTGAGGTGCTCCGTTTCGGGGGGAGATCTGGTGAGTCATGTCGATTCCATTGGGAAGCCACGGAATCCAGCATCTCTCGTCTTTGAGCTTCTCTGTTTTTCCCGTATTATTCTCATGACTAGGAAAGGGAAGGGCCTATCACACACACACACGCACACACACACATCAACAAAGTGTACATGAGTTTGTACTCTCTGACTCTTCTTTTGAAAGAATATATGGTATTTTATTATGATGGTACTTGCATACACCACATTAGAGTGTGTGGGGTTCTTCACTGTGTAGACATACGTCGACTGTGTAAGGATGGTCTAATTCTATTGATATTCGCAATCTTCCTCATTTTCATCTTTTATTCATTTTCCCTATCCCTCCTCCACTCTCTTTTCAATTAAATTGGTTCCTACAACGCCATCAAAATGAATAGAAAGAGCGAGTCAAGTTTGGTCACTCGTTCATATCTAAATATTATTTCGTGATACACTCTTCTTTCTCTTTCCCTCTTTTTGTGCATTTGTCTAAACGGAGAATTTCAGGATTTATACTTTACATGCTGTAAAGAACGTGTGTGTGTGTGTGTGTGTGTTGGAAAGACACTCCAAAGTTGAGACTGACTTTCACAAGTAACAAGTGAAAATGTAAATTGTGCGAAGAGAAGAAAGGGGAGAGAGTAAAGGATCTGATGGAATGATAGAAGTATGTGTAAATTAGAGTAAATTCTATCAAGGGAAAATTCCCAAGGACTTTTTGACGTTGAGTGAAAGTGAGAGAGGGAGAAAGTGTGTGTGTGTGTGTGTGTGCGGAGTAAAAAGCCATTCAACTTCAATTCACTCGGTTCAACATTTAAATTAAATACAGGGCTTTATGAATTCTACAAGAAAAATATGTTGTATTATGACTAAAATTCTCCGTATGCGTCCTTCCTCCTTCTGCACAGTTTTATGCAAATCTTTTCCCTGAGAAAACCCGGGAGTGAGCCTCGTTTATCCTAGTGTGTAATGACTTTCGCCTAAGTAGTAATTAAAGGCCGCCCGCAGTCATTCATCCCATGTTTTGTGCCGTCCTTCCCACACGCTACTTGTCTGTTGTAAACCCGGAGGCGGGAGGGAAAGAGGGTGGATAATGAGGACACATGAGAAGACCGGGAGGTAAAATATTGAAGCAGGTGAATGAGTGCATTTGCATAATTTGACGGAGTGAGAGTGATAGGTTGGATTTTTTCAATTCTACAATTTAGTATTTGTATGACACATGCACTGGAAGGACTGGGACTCACGAAGGGGGGGAGGATGATGATGGAGGTTGACTTTCTCTGGTTTTTTCCGTCTTCCTCTTTCCGCAGTTGATTACACATGACACAAAAAGGGTACGGACTATCTGCAATTTGCACAGCCACTCTCCTTCTCAAGGTGCTATGCTTGAGTGCGTATAATATATGGAAATACCACACACACACATCACCCCCTTTTCCAGCCTTGGCCTTATAAAACGGGCAGTCCAGACTACAATAACTCTGTTACACACACACACACTCTATACGTACACGTGTATGCATGTGCATGGATTTGATCCGTGAGGGTGAGGGGAAGGTGTGTGTAGGCGGGTAAGGAGATTGTAGCGACCGGGATGTGTATTAACTGTATAAAGTAGCCGAGATATGAGTCAGTTTTCCCAAGAAATCGATAAGACAAGCCACAGGACTGAGGACGACGACGATGACGACGACATCTCGGCCCGACTGCGCCGTCGTCGATCTTCTCTACCCCCACAATTACTATGACCCGCTCTCGGCCTCTTCTCTATCTCTCTCTTATAATACATGGACTCGTCAGTCAGGACATCATCAGCCGGAACTTGAGATCCTCAAATCCACTATCCTCTTACACTCTTCTGTCACAAATGCGTGTGCGTTTAAGTGTGTGACCTGGGTCACACGGGAAGTTCCAACATTGTCATGTCTCATGCCTTGTAGTCATTCTCTAATTGGAACTCATGTCAATGGAAGGAATCCGGAGGGATGAGGGAGAAACCTGGCAAAAAAATTGCAAAGGACACAGGACTACACAGTGTGTAATCAATTAAAATGAAAAAAGTGTAAATCCATTCGCTTTCATTTTCTCTCTCCTTGGAAGCCGTAGAAGATGAGATAGGAGGGAAGGTTTGGTGTTATGGGCAGCCATGAGTTGAACAAGGACCACAGACATGTCCAGAGCTTGCTCCAGTATTTCTCCATAGACGCAGGCCGACACACACGGAGCTATGTAGGAAAGACAAGGGGACTAACCTATGCCGTGTACTGTCATGGTGTCATGATAGGTAATGGAACATTAGCTTTTTTCCCCTGCATTATTTGCAATACTAGAAATAGCACCCCATGAACGTATGTACGATGGGGGAATGGATGCGTTTCTAGGTGTGTGTACTGTGTATGTAGAGAGAGGGAGAACGGAAAAGTGTAAGCGAAAGTCGATGTAATTGACGAGTGGAGTATTTTGCTATGATACAGGCCTAGCCATGGCACAGCAAAGAGAAGGGAGTATAAATTGATATGTATGTGAGTCAGGGGGGAGGGAAGTAAGGAAGAAAATTAGAAATATAAACTTACACCTACATAGACGTGGATACAGACAAGTCTTTGACTGTGTGTGAATATGTCGGGGTACATTGTCATGTACATATTCTCATTCTATTTGTATATTGGAGGGAGTTTTGGGAGGGAGTTTTGGGAGAGAGTAGCGTAAGTTTGGAGGACGGTGCAGAAAGGAGAGCTATTGGTATGGGTATGCGCCATGCCCTTATTTTCAGTTCAATCGATTTTGGACAGCATTTGCTCTGCTCGGCTCCGCTCTGCTTCATGCTGGAGAGCTGGAGAGTAGAGTGCTGGAGGACGAAGAAGACTCAGAGGAGGAGGACGACGGGGAAATCTAAGGACGACGGTAGGTAGTGGTGGAGCTGGCACACACACACACTCTCTCCCTCACACACTTTCCTCGAATACAGAGACGAGTGTAAGAGGAAAAGTAGAAGGCAGTCAGCCACACACACACAGACCCACACAGTCAAACTAGAAGGAGAGCAGGGCTCGGCTTCACTCAAAAAGTGTAGACAAGTGTGTGTCTATACTCTTTCTCTTCCTTTCTCTCTCTTTCCCTGCTTTCCTCTCTGTCTTTAGTCTCTGCTGGCTGGAATCCTTATCATCCCAACAGAGGAAAAAGCATTCTGTTCTTCCTCACAAGACAAAATACGACTGACTCTCTCTCCTTCCCCTCCTCCTGCAGCAGCAGCACATTCTTCTTCCACTATTTACGTCCTTGATCCTTTTTTAGTTCTCTCTATCCTCCCTCCCTAAATACACTACACACCTCTCCTCTCTCGTCCATCCTTTTAAACAGAACGAGAAGGGGCACCAGAATTTTTCTGTCTCTCAGACAAACAAAATAATAGAGCAAAAGACGAAGGAGAGAGGGAAAGTCGGTCCTCTCTGCCCATCCTTTTCATCACACACACACAACCTTCTCGCTCTTTCCTCTCCCATTGCTCCACATACACGAAACACACACCCACGACTCAGCGTATGTGTGTGAGTGTCTGACTTTCTCTGTGTGTAAACGGAAACTTTTCTTCTTCTCATTCTCCTTTCTTATTTTCCTCTTTGCTTTCTCTCCGTTTTTTCTCAATCGGATCCTCCATCAAAGGGAAAAATAGGCGGTACTGCAAGATTCGGATCTGGACTACTGTCGAGTGCCGTGTCGTGTCATGTCGTGTGTGTACTCCTCTCACTGAGTGTGTGAGGGTGAGTGAGTGTGGTAGAGTGTGGACTCATCTCACTACTACTTACTAGTTTCCTCATAATTGTGCAAAGAGGTTGCATGTTCCCACTCGAGGAATAACTCCGGACATTTGTCAACAACAACAAGAGAAAAAGTGAAGGGACCGCGACGTCCAGGCTATTGCTAACAAATAAACAGTCGGGCCGAAGACGGACGACTTCCCTCCTTGTCTGTTCTTTTGAATTTAGTCGGGTGGAGAATTTCACGAGTCAAAAATAAACTCAGCGTTTAATTGGGCTCGAGTTGTTGAGTCAAGAGAGCTGAAGTCATTCTTGTACATAAGGATTTTAATTAGTGGAGTATCAACAAGAAAGTGAGTGAGAGTTGTGCACGGAGAGAATTTGAGAAGTTAAAATATAATATATTGTGGGTGCTGTGAGGGGAAGCAGCAGAAAAAAAGTATTTTCATTTTCTTGTAATTTTGCTGGATGAGACATTTTGATGGGCACATCGACATGCAACTATGCTTGAATAGGTGAGTTAATCCGTGATTGAATCATCCTTCATTTCCTCATTCTATTGATCTTGTCATTCTGGAGAAAGTTGTTCAACTACGTCGGGTTTTTTTTCGGTTCGAAATGAACGTGACGAGAAATTATTGTAAGTTAACTGGATTATGGAATGTGCTCGGATTTTATAATTATGTTTGAAGATGAAGATCTCTTTGGGATATCAAACAAAAAGTGTGTCTTTCAGGGAAAATCCCTTTCTTCGACTGTGTGTACTCCTTTTTGTCCTTGTGAAGAAAACGGTGAAATCTAGATTATAATATTAAAGTGATTCAATAGAGAATGTGGAGGAAATTGTCAAGATTTTATTTCTAAATTTTGTTAGGAGGATCTTACAAAAAAATGAATATTAGGCAACATTTTCCTTGTCCAGATTAAATAACGTTGTAGTCTCTCCTCCTTACGTACTCTGGTACAAGGAAAATGATTATTTTATCAAGGGAAAAGAAAAACGAGGGGAAAAATTGATTTGTCTGCAACTAAAATACGACGAGGACGAGGATGTTCAAGGGACTTTGAACAGGTACTTTGTGTAGGGACGGAGAAGCTCGGAGGGCCGGGAGGTATATTCCTTTATAACATACGACAATATTATGAGACAGATAAGAGGATTACAGAATGAGAGAGAGACAAGTCTCCGAGTCAAGTTTTTTGCTGGGGGATTTTTTTTGGACGGGAGATTTAATAAAATTCAATGTGACACGACCAACTCTGAGTCAATAATATTTCCAGCTTTAAAAAACGTTCCAACCCTTGAGCACGACTGACGACTACGACGACGACACACAAACTTTTTCCTGTTTAGAAAATGTCATGTGGAAAAGTCAAAGGGAAAAGACTGTGAGTAGCTCAGGGTAATACTGCAATGTTGTTAAAAGTCTGACCCTCCGGAACCTCAATTTTTCTTTTGTACCCTTTCTAATTCAAACTCAATTGTTTTTCCCCCTTGTCCAAATATTTTTTGCTATAAATATTAGATTCACATTGAAAATACATTAGTGTTATCGATTTTTTCAAAATTTTCTCCTCCTACGATTCTTCCCATTTTATATGTAAGAGGATTGATTTTTGTCCCAGTGAGACCAGGTGAAAGGTGATAAATTTGGAAAAATGTTCATTTTTGAAGGGGCGGGGGTAGTTAAGCCCCTTTTAAAGGAGGCGAAGGACCTGGAAGGGAGGAGGAGGAAATTTAACAAGGAAACAGAGTAAATGAAGATAGATTTTTTATAGGCAATTTATACACCGTATCGCACCAAATAGAATTTATAGGGAGAGAACGAATAAAGAATAATGTATACACATTCGAGTGTATAAAAATAAGGGAAAAAATAGTCGAGTCATAATTTCTCAACCAAATTTTCCTCCTCGTCTCCTCCTCGTAAAATTCAAGTGAATGCTTAGCCATGGACAAGCTGTTTCATTTAACAAAGTTCTCCTCCTCCTCCAGTAGGACTGGAGGAGGCTCTACATGTTGTGTACAAAAAATTTGATGGAGAGAGGAGGAGGAGGGGGCTTCGAAATTCATGAACTTCGTCGTCACTCTAAAAGACTTTTTTTATATGGTTACGGTTTATTGCTGCTGGCACATCTACAGAGTTATATGTGTGTGTTTGTCTTGTGTACTCGGCTGTTGGAACGACTCTCTGAACGTCGTCATTCCATGTACAAAGAAATGGTTTTGCAGTTTGGAATATGCGAAGCACCAGACAGAAAGGGGGGGCCCAAGTGGTAGAATAGTAAATGAAACAGATCGAAGGGGGAGTATACATCTCGGATAAAATATATTAGGGCAAACGAAGCTACTTGAGTTGTCCATATAAAATATACTCAGCCTGCCATTTATTATTAAATCAAGTTTGCAACTGAAGCCATATCAATGAAGAAGAAAGGAGAGAACAGACTGTTCAATTTGATGGAGCTGCCTCATTCAATCCTATCTCACTTTATTTATTTAGTCAAGTATAAACTCTTCAATGTATGCAAAGAGGAAGGGAAGAAGAAACTCCATCATTAAAGTTTCTTCTTCCATATTTTTCTGCATAATTATCTGTCGATTTCCTCCACACTCTGTTTAGTCAAGTACTTTAGTACTTTGGCTGGCAAAAAATTAATAATGCTCAGATTTGGAAAGTGAATTATTAAATTGACATTCTTGATTTGAGAGGAGGGCGAGGAAGTAATCAAAAATGATTGTGTGTATGACTGCACAGGCAAAATCAATACAACTTACCATGTTGGCAATAAAGTGACAATAGGCAAAAAATTCCTTTTTCAGAGTGACATCATCAGAAATGTTACGCATGGGATGGTGAGGGTGAAAATTTTAAATGGAAACTGTTGGCCCTTGATAATTTGTACAGTCGAGGAAAATGATGAAGATAGAATAGACAGAGAGAAAGGGAGAGGATGAATTTTACATAGTGGATGGGAGTCTCGGCTAAAGTAAAGGCTGTTGCTCTGTTGATCTTGTCATGCCAAACATTGGTTTCCCCATTAAATAATGGTGGTCGGGGGATGACATTACACAGTCAAGTCACCTGGATGAAAGTGGTCTCAAAATGGGAATACCCGGTAGAGATCTATTGTGACTCTTTAATGATGAGGATGTTAGGACAGAGATGTGATTTTTTCAACCAACAAAACTTACACACAAGAGTGGAGTGTGTGTGTGTGTGTGGCTAGGGGCTAGTAATCGTATTATCCTATTAATTATATGTTGTGTGTTGTCTTGACTAAATTTACTCAATTTTGATTGTGTAATAGCTGGACAAATACAAACAAAAGGCAATGGAGCGTCAAAGTAAAGTCAAAGTGGGACAAAAAAGAGAAAGTGAAAGGGAGTGTGGTTGGTGTGTGTGTTTAAGATGTGTCATTTCATTTGCTTTTGTATATGCAGATTAGAAAGGAGGAGGAGGAAAGTGCAAAAGGAAAAGAGATAAAAAATTCATCAAAAAAGGGATTAAGATTCAAAACATGAGTCGAGAAGTTTTTTTCCTCTTTTAGAAAAAATTCTCCCTTAATTATTGTACTGTTATTGTACGCTCGGGGTGATCAAGATAAATTTCCGGCATTAAAGTAGTAGCTTCTCTTTCCCTCTGTGTCTTTGTCTCTCTCTAGCCTCCACTTTTCAAATGAATATTTGAGAAGAAAAGAGTATTAAAGTTTCATCAAAACTAAATTGAGGATTTTTCTCTTCCCAGTTTAATGATAAGCTCAATTTGACTATTCCATGTCCGGAAATTTGCCAGATTATTCTAATTTTGTAGGCATGGGAGATTGGTGTTCAATTTTGTCCGATGTTATATGAATGATTTCAAAATGAAAATGAGTTTGGTTTTGATGACGAATGTGAGAATGCAAAGAACTTTTATTATTATGCTGATATCCTTCATGTTTTTTTGTGATTGACAGAGTGTTCACATGTAGCCGTGTATTAGAATATGCACAAGATCAAGAAAAACATCAAGAAGAAAATCAAAGGGAAGAAGGTAAACTCTTTTCACTCCTACTTTCTCCATTCTTGTATGTTCGGGGAGTTCGATTGGGGGTATTCAATTGCGTGACAATGACATGATGACAAGTTTAAAGAGACAAACACGTTTTTTTTCTTTTCTATTCTGTAGAAAAACGAACAGGACGATTTATTTGATCCTGAGCAGTTGGCCAAGTACAAAGAGGAACTTGACAGGAAAGCGGCGGAAAAAGCAGCAGCAGAAGCAGGAGATCAAGATTATTCACCCACTGGAGAGGGGGAAGCATCCTCATCCGGAACCGGAGGAGGAACAACAACCAAAGATCACGAAGGAGACGACGAGTGGAAAAAATTCAAACTTCTTACCTCGGGCATCGACGACGTCCTCAAAAAGACTTCCGGCGATTTAGACCGAATCAAGGAGAGTAGTTATTTTCAAAGAGTTGCACCCAAATCCACTCCCATCTTCCCACCCGGCACCACTGTCACTCCGAATCGACATCAAAACTACAGTGGATCATCCTCACACTCTGTCTCCACTTCCCATCAACGCCCGGCGGAACCGGAGCCTCCACATAAGGTAAAACAGGGAGGTCGTTGGGTCAACGTCGAAGGTCCACGGAAGGGCGCTCAGGCTCACTCGGAGAGTGAGGACGAGGCTGAGGTGAGTTATTACACGATTGAAAAACTTTAAACACACATGTTGGCTATTCATCATTTCCAAAAGATAAATTTGTGACAATATTTCCCATGTAGGCTCATCTAAAGTCTCCTGAACCACTTAATCACGAAGGAGGAGGAGCGGAAGAGGAAGAGAAACAACCGGACAGTCCAGAACCAATCGAAGTAGAGGATGATTTGTTTGACACCACTTTTGTGGACAAAGTAGCAACTGGAGACATCAAATTAGCCTACATCCCTGAGAGTCCCGTCCATGACATTGATGATGGAGATGACCCATTCGACACGTCAGCTGTTGCCCATGTCGTGAGGAAGATCGAAGAGGAAGAGAAGAGACAAAAAAGAAAGGTCAATCTTGGACTCGCAGTCAACGTCCTCACTGGTCAAGGGACAGAAGAGACAGTTAGTAACACAGTTAACAGCCGGGCTAAAGATTCCACTGCCACTGGAGTTGCGAGGGGAGATAGCAGTAAAAAGAAACGACGGCCCAGACCACACCATATAAATTTATTGGGGAGCTTTGATGGTGAGCACATATTATATAAAGATGATCCACTTTTATTAACCAGAAAAATAGAAGGAGGCTCCTTATAATGGAGACTCCTTCCATGTTACCCACAGAATATGATGCGTGTTGATTTATAATTCACTTTGACCAAGTCTATGTCAATTTTTTATGGGTTGATTGCCCATGGTAATCTTGTTTCTCCTCCAGCAACGACATTTAATGTCTATTGTACTATCCACCGTAAAGACTCAATTTGCCCACTCCTCCCTGTATGCACAGAGCAAAAAGAATTTGCCTTTGATCTGCCAGAATTGATGATGCAAGGTTATAATTTGAGTCTTTACGGTAGAAAGACCCTAATGCCGTGTTTGTGTGGGAAAATGTGGTTCGGATTGTTTGATGTGCTGATGACTCAATTTCAGGTGGTGCAGGACCGACTCAATTATCACCCGAGGACAACAAAAGGACTCAGTCCCCTCCCCCTGACTCACTCTTTGATACTATCCTCGGTTCGCCATCGGAAAATTTAGCGGATGTGGTTGTGCCATTTGTGAAGGACAGTGAGCATCCAGAGAGTGACAAACCAAGTGAAGACTCTGCCGTTGTCGTTGAGGACACTGGACTCAATTTGAAAGAACTTCTGAGTGAATTCGATGTTATTAGTGACACTGGAGTGCCCGCGTCAAAAGGGAACGAATCTTTAAATCTTGTAGCTGCCTTGAACGAAGATGCTGAGGATGACTTGGAAGACGAGTTTGCTGCTTTAGCTGTCGAGTCTTTACACAAGGACAGTCAAGGTCAAGCGTCATCACCAGTTCCACAACGACCCCCACCACCCACGAAATCAACACCAGTCGTAGAGGCTGAGGAGGAGGTTGTGAAAAGTGTTGTCATCACTCCAACTTCTCCTGACCCGTTCGACACAACTTTTGTGGAGATCCCTGATGAGCCCACAGAGGCAAATAGTAAAGTTGAGGGTGCTGTAGTTGTCGACGAGGATGATGACTTTGACTTTAATCCCCGTGAGGGAGAGCCAGAAGACTTGGAGGTCAAGGTAGTTGTTCACCCTTCGGATAATTTAGCTATCAAAAAAGATTTGTTGGGTGGGAGTGCCACAGACTTGACTGCCCTCCTCACATCTGTTGACCCTATCCAACCTGTGAGTGACGGACTCATTGAAACCGAATTACATGATCCCTTTGACACTTCAGTTGTGGATGGTCTACTTCCGGGGAAAGCTGAATTGAGACTTTTGGAAGAGGAACTTCTTCAACAAGCTCAACACGACGCATTACCACCTCCACCACAATTACCTCCACAGTTAGAATCCTTCAAAAGTACGATTGTGAGTGCACCCTCGGCTACAACTAATCAATTTGAGGATGATGACGATGATTTTGATCCAAGACAAGGAGAAGTAAACACTCCGACACACGTTAAAGGACCACAAAGGCCTCCACCACCTGTCAAAGTACCTGAAATTCATCCCTTGGACTTGGACGACGAGGACTCGTCTGGACTGAATATAATTGACAACAAAACTCTCACTCCGCAAATTGACGTGATCCGGGGAGAAGAGGAGGAGGAAGAAGAAATTGACCCTTTCGACACTTCCAGTGTCCCAGCTGATGTGATTTTGCCTGGAAAACTTGAACTTAAATTATTGGAGAGTGAATTAGGTCAAGTGAATAGTACTTTTGGTAATAATTCTACAAGTGGAGAACCCGATGATTTTGATTTTGACCCCAGGCAAGACGAATTATTGACTAAACCCACAGTTTTATCCGTTGGAATTGACGACAGTCACGACATTTTCGACGCTGGTGAGAGCGACTTTTTCCAAGGTGAGTCAATCACATTTTTTTCTAATTAGTTGTAATTTTACTGAAATGATTATTAAAATTTTGTTTTAATTCTACTTTAAAGCTCAACCCCTTCAACCAAATTTTACGAATCAACCAAAGCAGTCAGAGTCAGGAGTGAGTGTTGGAGAAAACCAAGGAAAAGAAGATCCATTCGACGCAGACGACCCATTTGACACATCCAACTTTGTCACTGAAAGTCTCCTCCCTGGTAAAGCAGAACTAAAATTTTTAGAAAGTGAACTACTCAATTCTAGTCAAGACTTTCAACCACCAAGTCTTCCCAAAATCGCCATCGTCTACAAATCGACAGTCGTCATACCACCAAATCCTGCTGAAATACAACAAAAACAACTGGAGACACAACAATCCCTTCATCCATTGGAACTTGAGGACGACACAGAACATTCTTTTGAACCACTCCAACCCTTGACACCCTCCCAATTTGAGACATCCTCAAATTTTGACGATCCATTTGACACTAGTATTGCCAACTCAATTGTTCCTGGGAAAGCCGAATTAAAGATTTTGGAAGCAGAGTTGGCTTTTAATTCAGATCCATTATCAGATCCAGATTTTAATCCCAGAAAAAATCATCCAATTCATCAACCATTTAATAATATTTCTGCTCCACTTATTCCTCAAACTATTCTACAACCACAAAGTCCATCAACAATTGGAGAGGAGGAGAACATTGACCCTTTTGACACATCAGTGGCTGATGCAATCCTACCTGGTAAAGCAGAATTAAAAATGTTGGAAGCTGAGCTCTTGTAAAAGAGAAGAACTATAATTTCAGAAAAAAATTGTGCCACTTTTGTGACTTCAATTCATTCAAAAAAAATTAACTCTTTCGAGTGTTTTAAATAAGTTTTGACAACAAAAAGTAATTAAAATGGCAACCAAAGGTTTTAATCCTTTCCTCTCAGAGACAGACTATGCTGCACCAGCAGCAGACCCTTCAGCAATGTCTAATCCATTTCTCTCGGATTTCTCCGCCCCGCCACCCCCAGCCGTCAACAATGACAATCCATTTTTCAATCCTTTCGGAGCTCCTCCACCCGCCGCCCAACCACAACCACCTTCGCAAATTTCGGCAAACGCCTTTTCATTCTCAGATAATGCAAATTCCGGAGGAGGAGGTGGAAATCCATTTGCGGCATTCGTGGACGTGTCTTCGACAGCTCCCAAAGGGCCTTTTGCTGACAACAATATGTGGGGGACTTCGGCTGCACCACCTCCTTCCAGTGTGGCTCCTGTTGGTGCAGAACCAATTTTCATGATGGATACTGGCCCCGACGAAAATATATCTTTATTTGATTCTGGTGGGGATTCGGATGGGAATTTATCTGGACCCACGAGACCACCTCCACATTCTGTGCCAGCGTCAACGAAAGGTAAATTATTGTACCCTTGATTGTATTCCACAATTTCACAACTAATAAATTATCAAATTTAATCTACAGAATTACTAGACTCTGTAACGGGTGCTTTGGAAGCGACAAGTGAAAGTTTGATGGACCGTCTTCGACTGAACCAACCAAGTCCAGTCAACTTGGCTCCAAGTCCTTCTCCATCCCCTCGCAGTCCATCCCCCGACCTACTTGGTGATGACCACCCACCTCCACCACCTCCACCCTCAGCAAATCCCCTTGCACCCTCACCCCATCAAATGGACAATATCCTGGACCTTTTTGACAGTCCCATTCAACCTCAACTGACGTCGGGTCCAAAGTCCACCATTGATATTCTTGGCCTTTATAATTCGAGTATGATATCATCATCCCCTCAACCTCCTCCGACCGGTCCTCCTCAAATTATTCAAACACAGTCAACCCTGGTTGAAGAGGCTGCCGTGGGGTCTCTCGTTGACACGACCACACTCACAAATGAACCGCCGCCTACACTTGCCTCTATCGACATATCTCCACAAGTCTCGGCCGAGCCTCAAATCTCCCAACAAAAACAAAGTCCCGTCACAAGTCCTTCAAGGCCACACCCACCACCACCACCTCATCCTCCTCCACCAACACAGTATCCTCCTCCTCCTCAAGAAACCATAAAGTCACCTCAGGAAACAGTGGCCCAAGAAGCTCGAATAGAATCTCCCGAACCTCCACCAGCTCCAATCCAAACAACTCCACAAAGAGCTGCTCCTGAAAGACCGAAACCACCTCCGGTCCGATCCCCTGTCCATGAAACTGCAAAACCGTTACCTTCTAGACCACCTCCTCCACTGCCACCTGCCCCTCGAATCACACCTC
>WJFB01000943.1:0-41807 GCA_009870185.1 Pygmarrhopalites habei | reverse complement strand
GGCAAAATATCAATATTTGCAACTATTTTTGCGTATTTTTTGAAAAGCAGGAAAAAGCAGAATTTTTTTGAAGATAAAGCAGAAAAAAGCAGATTTTTGCTTTTTGGCAGCAGAATTTTTCTGGAAATAAAGCAGATTTTGGTTGGCCTTACTAATCACTATAGAGTGTATAGTGCATGTAAGATCATGTAAATGGCTGTAAATTATTCAGAACCCGAGCACTGCACGTGTGTGTACAATACAAGGTAGGGAGAAGTAGAAATGAAAATCGTGTAGGTCAGAAAGGATTTGGGATTTCAGTGTTTCAGTGGGAGAGAAAGGGATTGTATATATTTAAAGAAGAGAGATTCTAACGGAGTTTGTTAAAATTCTCTGAGGGGCGGGACTTGAGTGGATAAATAGGGAAATAAATTTAATTACAGTCAAAACTGACAATTTCCAGACGCTCCCAACTTTCCTCTGTTGTTTTTGTGAATGTCAGTGGGGAATCCGAATCACACTTTGACTGCAAGTGACTCTTCGTTTGTACGGTACATTGACCCCTGACCTTGAGGAGAAATGCTTTGTATTTATTTTCAAAAGCTTTTTACAAGTTCTAATGGATGAGAAGGTTGATGAGTGGGAAGGAGGATAAAACAAACAATTGTGAGATAATCAAGGTCAAGCGATATTTTAATTAGGAAGCATTGACCTGCACACACGGACTATTTCAGCTTTACGGTAAACACCAAAATACAAAGAGAAGGGGGGAAAAGTTGTGTGTGTGTATTACAAAGATATAGTCATTACACATCAGATGACTAGTGAAAAGAGTAGAAAATAGAATAAAAAAACTCCTCCCACTCTTGTCTTGTCTATCTAGTCGACTCAACGTTAACTCAACTTGACTTTTTCCCTGTTTCCATTTAATATAGGGAGATAGAAAACATTCGGACTTTTTCAACAAAAAAGAGACTGGAACTCCACAATTCTGGAACTTTGGGAAAGAATGGAATAAAAGGAGGAGGAGAAGGATTGTAGAGTGACGGAGGAGGAGGAGAAATTCAACTTGGTATTTTCTTCTATTAATGCAATGCAACGACTTGTTTAGTCTTCAAGTCTTGATTCTTGAAGACTTTCTCGCCTCCCCCACCCCTCCATCCTCCATCCTCCTCCTCCTCCTCCATTCACTTGACATTATATTCAGCTCACGCCATCAAAATGCCAAGTCTATATTATATTGCGGAGGAAAAGAAAGAGAGAGGAGAAAAACCACATCACCACAACGCATCGTAGAATTTCTCTTCCTCTTATTACTCTCTCTCTCTCTCTCCACACACACACACTACACAACTTAGGTATACACACAGTTATGCGTGTGTGTGAGTGTGGGGTATGATTGATATATTATTATGAGACAGGGTGAAAGAGTATTAGCGGTAAAACTAGTCAACTTTCTCCTTCTCATCTTCCCCATTGTTCCACATTCCCCTCTTTTACTCTGGCAATAGCACTGACTGCGGTGTTTACCATTTCCACCTCCACTTTCTCTCTCTCTCTCACTTTCTCCTGTGTTTGTCTGCCTGTGTTAAACCAAACCTTTAAACACACCACAGTCACACACGCTCACACTCACTGTACGCGCTTCAGACTTTGTTCTCCAAAGTATCTCCAAGAATGGAGGGAGAAGAAGAAAAGTGTGAATAGGCAGTCGTCCCCAGTTTTATGGGTGACACAAGTGCTGTGACGAGAGACTCATTTAAATTCGCAATATTTCCTCACACTCTCCCTCTATTCCCTCGTAGGTATCTTATACGTATCATAGGATATTCCATACAAAAGCCTCTGTGATAATTTCATCCAGAGTGTAGCCTAGGATTCTACACTCAGCTGTATGTAGATGTCAAGGGAATAACACACACCATCCCCTCTTTCGCACGGAGACAGGGAAATTGAGAGAGAAAGGAAGAGAAAGGAGGGGAAAGGAGCGTGAAAGCGTAAAGTGCGTAAAGGACGTGGCATCCTTTCATGACTGCCACTTAACTGGGGTAGGGATGAAAATTCAGGACAAGCAGAAGAAGGAGCATCTGAATAATGACAAGAATTCCCTTTCCCTTCCCTTCTCCTTCCGTTTCCCTCTTTATTCAAGACCTCTTCACAGAAACTGTGTGTGTGTGCCTATGTATGAGCTACTGTAGAGCCCGTCCAATTTGCCCTGTATCCTCCGTGAACGGAGAAAGTAAATGGAAAAAGAAGGAATTATGTTACACTCTCTCTCTTGACTCTGCCCCTTCCCTTGCCTCCACATTTTTTGGTTGGTATGGATGGTAGGGTAGAGATTATTATTTCACGGCGGGCAGGATCACGGCGGAAAAAATGCCCTCACTTTTTTGTGGGTAATAAAATGAAGACTACATGTTTAAACTAAATTTCCCAAACCAGGTCTCTTACTTTCTCTCTCTCTCCTTCCTTATCGGTCAGCTGGCTGCTGCTGCTGCTACTGCTACTGGATTGCTGGCTTTCCTAGTTTATACACTGGTTAGCATGCTTGGCAAGTCAAGCAATGAAATGAAATGAAGAGAATGCTTAAGGGCATTTGAATCCTACATTCAGACCACATACCCACGAACATGTTCTCTCTCTATCCCTTTTCAAAAGGAAAATGAGGGAGAGAGGAAGAGGAATAATTCGCCATTGGGAAAAAATTATCAAAGTGGATAGTTATATGAGGAGCAGGAGGAGGAGACTCTTTTAAAAACTAATATATGTATCAGTGCTAAACGTTTAGCAATTTTGTTTCCCCACTCCATGTACGACAATGTATGTACGTGTGCCTGGATAAATGTTTACATAATGGGAGAGAATCGAGGAGGATTGTTGGTCAGGATGAATTTCCGGATGGTGAAGCTAATTCTAGGAAATAACTAATTAAAACAATGGGTACTACTTCCCTACAATTAGATTCAATGAACCAAAGCAATTATACAAAAGATACAATAATAATAATAATTTGATGATACAAATGAATAACATGTTCGCCCATAGTATTTATCTTACTCATTTTTATTGTGTTAATTCCATTTTAATCATTCTTTGAAATTAACTATTTAGTAGTACTGATTCTGTGAAGCCAAACACAGATGTACGTCAGTGACTTGTGTAAAGTTTTTTCTCTCAGTTTCATTATATGTATAATTCCAATAATGAAGTGATGACACACCATTTTTTAAACTCCTATTTAATTTGACTGGAATGCCAAACTGCCCATCGTTTGTCATTTAGAATGTCGACCTCATGTTCAAACGTTGAATCAATTTTGATTCAAAACCTAAGGGCCCTTGTAGACTTCAAGTTGTAGTCCAGATGAAAATTAAATTTTGTTTATAAAAATTAATTAATTTCCCCTCTTTACAAAAATACTTTGCACGTTTGCGTGGGTGGATGTCCCCGTGCTGTGAATGAACTTTTGAATTGTCAAAATAGTGTAGACTGGATATTTCTTTCTAGCGTCGTTGTCCATGGAGTGAAGATTATGTTATTTGACTCAATAGGATTGCTGTGAAGAGTGTCTCTTTCTCTGTCCCTACGGACTGTACAGATAGTGTCTGTGGGGGATAATGACGGAGGATGAGAGTGACGTTGAACTTGTGTGGTGTGGGGACGGGTGTTGGGTTGGGGACAAGAAGGGTTACTGTGTGACAGAGAGAGGAGAGAGTTGAGTCCCTTTTATGGAATAATCAACTCGTAGAAAATCCACAGGGATGTTGATGAGTCAAAGAAGATTGATGTACCTTGGTAACCTTTGTCGAACTACTTGATTCCCTCCTCTCCACATCCAGGGTGACAGAATAGCTCCTGCCTCCAGCCTCACAAAATTACGTAAAATGGTCTACACATTAGACTTGTACGGCTCATGTCATTGTACCTTCAATGGGAGGAAAACAAGCATGCAGAGAAGGAGGGCAGAGGTTACCCTTTGAGAGAATTCATACATGTACTCCACTCAATGTGTGTGACCCTCGTATGGAAAAAGCAAAAGTTGAGAAATTCTCAGTGGAAATATACGGGTTCACATTTCAAATTTCATTGTGTGTTCCTTTGGATTAATCTTGGCTGAAAGGGAAATCAAAGGATCTCGTCCCTCTCTTCATTTCTTTATTTCTCTCTGTGTGTGTCTTTCAAGTAGAAAGTTTTTAGTTATACTTACCTAGACTTATTTAAAATGTTTTCCCGAAGACTCTCATCCAAAATTTATAATAATTTTTTTTGCCACATCTCAACAATTTTGCAACGAATTTGCCGAACTTGGCGATGAATTGCTACTTCGTTTTCAAGATGTAGACATACAGTGGAAGTAATTATTAATATGTCATCATTAATCATTAATATGTGAACATACAAACAAGTTGGATATTTGTGTTGAGACAAAGATTGTAAAAGAAAATTTGCTGACAGGCACACTTCAATCTCACAATTAAATATTGACATGGTAGTCGGGTCTGCACATGGCGATGGTGGTGTCGTAAGCAGGATTTCAGCACATTCTACATTTTTTATTTTAAAAATGCATATCAACAAACAGAGAAGTTTGTGCGTGTGTACAGCAAACAAAAAATAGTGCTGTAGTCTGCACTCACACATCATAAATATTTGGAGCGTCAAGTTTTCTACGAGGACATTTTGTGTATTGAGTTGTTATGTCATGAGGATGTCTGGATGTCAAAAATTTTCACTTGTTTCAAAAAGATTCCCAATAGACGAACGTAAAAGCTCTTCATTTCCATCTCCCCTCCATCTCTATGTAGAGAATATGGTGCATTCCTTCATAACTACTTGCCGTTGCTTGCTTGTGTGGTCCTCAAGGCCATGTTCCCTGATGTGTACGTCGTCATCGTTTTCTTTAAGCTGTTTTATCCTCATCCTCTCAAATGGCCTCATAAAACTGGCCTGAGTAAAGCCCCATTAACATTCAATTAGGTTGTTGAGAAACAATTAGGAGAATGAGGACGTTAGCGAATATTTTTGGAAGGAGGGGGAAAGGGAAGGAAAGGAGTAGAGGAGAGGAAGGGGAGAATTAGTTGACACTTGAAAACTCCAATTTTGATTACTTGACCTTTGACTGATCAAAAAATTAATTAAAATTACAAATTAGCTTTTTAGTCTCAACCACTCACCCATGAACCGCGCATGTATCTTTTTCCTTCTCTCTCTCCCTCTTTATTGAATATATATCCTACGATGAAGTTTAAATACACGAGATCCCTACCAAAATGTTCGACGCTGTGCTATGATAATGTTGTATATTTATATCCTAAACTAAGACGGGATAAGAGTGCGGAGAGTGGAGGAGAATGTTTGTTGGTTTTTGAATTATATAACCAAAGCAATGTTCTTCTCTACATCGCCATCATCAATGGACTATTTCTCGGATAAACGAGAGAGAGAGAGAGAGTCGTCTTGTCATCCTTTATACATGAAAATGAAGACTTGAAGGCGTTTTCCCAGCTTTGAGCTTCCAGGGAAAGGAGCGAAGGTTTGAGAATAGAAGGGGGATGGAGAAGAAGAAATGGGTAATGGACAGAGTGTAGTTATGGGAGGGAGAAAGTACAGACGACGTCGAGGGCAACGTCGAGAAAGAGTGTCCTTCATTAGTCTGCGACACTCATTGACTTAATGTGGGCGTTGGTCGGTGTGTGTGTGTGTACAATATGTACATGTATATAGGTACGGAGATTCTCAGTGTGTAGTTGAAAGGATTTAATGACGATAAATAAATCATTTGAAATAGACAAGAGAAGAAATTTCTAGGAAATCTGTCTTTTCTTCTCCTCCTCCTCCCTACTCTCCACATAATACATACTGAGGAGGAGGGTTCGTCCAGGAGTAGCAACGAATGATGAAATTATCTTGGAGACGCATACTTTCTTCAATTTAATTCCTCTTCCCTTGATCGATAAATGATTTTGAGTGAGCGTGTGGATATTAGACAGATTTTCACTCACATCCTTGTCTTTCACTTTTTTAGGGAAAATTATATGGAAGCCTCCCCCACACTCCCCCACCCTCTTTCCTCTTCAAAACCATGACGCATTATGATCAACATCAACCAAAACCGAAACCACCAGCCACACACACACACACACTCCAATCCATCCAGAGAGTGGATAGCCAACTAACTGTGTCAGGACGAGGCTGAGACGTATTACCTATTCATTCTGAATTTGTGAAGGCCGTCCCTCTTTTAGCTTTCTCTCTCATGTTCAACATTCATTCACCTGGAAATATCCTTAATGACACTCGTACACACACTCCCCCCTTTCTCTTTCTCTCTCTTCATCTCTCTCCCTGTCTACAATGGCTGTGGGGATTGAATGACATTATAATGTGTATGTACCAAATTACCATCTCTCCACATCGTCCTTCCTACTCCTCCTGGATATATTGTGTAATCAATGGACCATCATTAAATTCTTTATGACATTCTATCAACCGAGAGAGAGAGAAAGTTCAAACCCATCATCCACTATCATGTATTTGTTGTGTCTAATAATGATTGTACGTTCTTCCACTCAGAAATGTCGTCATTCAGACGGACTTTCTCTCTACCTTTTGTGTGTGTGTGTGTCGGTGTGTTTGTTCAGTCAATGGGATATCGGGACATCTCAATGGAGTCGGATCTGAGAAAAACATATTTTGATGGATAAAAATAAAAAAAATGTGGAGAATAATAAATATATAGATTTATATTTACTCTGATGAGATCTGTTTTGTTATTACACTGGAATAGAGATGAATTATTAAAAGCACTTCACTCTCTCAAATCATAAAAAAGTGGAGTCAAAAGGATCAAAAAAATTGAAAGCCACCCGCGCCTCATTTCTTTTCCTTTGTGCTTTCTCTCTTTTTCCTTTCGATTCTGTGTGTCGTCTCCATTCTCTTCTTTCTCTCTTTCCTCACAATATGATTCCGCAATATACTTTCACTCTCTCTCTCTCTCTCTCTCTCTCATGTGAATAGCTTGACAATTGTGTACAATTTTTTCCCTCTTCTCTACTCTTTTTTCGGTATTGATTACTTGTTGACATGATTAGAAGCTATGTCGCAAAATCCAGACTTGGGAATCATGTTCAAGTCAAATTTAACAATGAATTTAGTAATGTGTAAACTACGTGGAAAATAAACAAGATGGAATTAAAGTCCAAGTCAGTCATACGTGTAATATCATGATATCATGAAAAGAGGGAAAGAGAGAGAAAGTTGACAATTAATTTTCTCAAAAAGTATTTAATCCATTATAATACTTTCCTGAATATTCCCTACATTTTGTTAATGTCGTCGTCGTAGTCATCGGTGCAATTCTCTCTTCTTTGTGAAACATGAACAATACCCAGAAGGGGGGATGAAGTAACATGATCGTTTCACTTAACGTCCTTACTTTCCGTAGTAGACATGTCACACACACAAAAGAAAGGAATAGAGTCGGTATAAAACTAAAAAAAAGGTAGGATCTCAGGACAATACTATTTTGATGCGTAGAAGGTAAATTACGATATAGGGAATTTAATGAGGAAGAGCGAAAATTATTTGTAATGGACCAATGTTCCCGTGACATGAAATGAAGAAAGCGGAGAAACCTAACAACTGGAGGATGTACGTGAAATTGTCTAATAATTTTTTTAAAAATAATACACACACAAACATACAGAGTGAAAGTAGAGTCTGCCCAGAGTGAAAGTGTTACCCACATTCCATCCTTTCTCCAGAGAGACTCACGAATTAGTGAAAGAGCTGGAGAGAGAGAGAGCTGAACAAACCTCTCCATTCATTTCATTTTGTCCAGGATCGAGAACTGGAGAAAGAGAAAGGAGAGGGAAGCATTTCTCTCTCTAATTTATTAAAATATACATCACAGATGTTTCAAAACAAAAACGTTATGACTGTTCCCCGTGTCCCTTTCTCTCTTTCTCTTCCTCTCTCTCTCTCTCAAAGCTGACAAGGCATTGACCAAATGGTGACTCCAAATTTTAATATATAGTCTGGAAAACAACACCTATCTTTTCTCTCTCTTTTCTTGTTTGTGCGTCTGTTTCCTTCGTCCCATTTCCCTGTGTACAGAGTGAAAGTGGGGCAATGAGTGTGTGTTCTACATGTAAATAGTCACGCTTCTGGATAGCCCTTTTATCCTTTTTTATTTAAATAAAGTCATATGGACATGTAGGGAGGGAGGGAGGGAGGGGGAGATACGGAAATACAGTTAAATGTAATCATACGGAGACGTGCATAAACAGGAGGGAGGACACTCACGAAGGAGGACATGTCACTCACAGATCTTCCCTGTTTTTGTGTTCGGTTGTGTGAGTGGTTTACTCAGGAACAAGTTTTAAAAGTTGTATTTTGACAAATTTCATGGACATCTTAAATTGTAAACCGGAACCCCGTCTTCCTGTTATCATACACCACAACCACACACTTTGTATTTATTCTCACTCCAAGCTGCATTTGTACAATTCATATATGATTGCATTGAAAGAAATCCCTCCAAGCTGTCTGCTCTAAACATTGTTGTTGGCTCCAGTCTGGGCTGAACTGAGAGAGATAGAAAGAAGAGAGAGAGAGAGAAGTCCTTTTCCCCTTCGAGGCAGGTTGGGGTATTCAAACGAAAATGGGTTTTTGGACTTTAGGCTGAAAGTAAAAACAGAGAAATTGTGTACACATATACAAAGCCGGGTTTTAAAATGGGGCTGCTTCTTTATCTCCGTCTGCATAGTTGTAGACATAGATATACGGAGCCCCTGTACACATGACCAAGGCCATTATATCTCTGTGTACTTTTCCTAGTCCTTCCCATGGATCCTCCTCCATCCCCTCCTTGCTTCCCCGAACCATTTTCATGTACACCGAGTCCTCCTCACAGGATGTGGAAACGTAAATAAATAGTACGTACTTATATTGTATATTTATACACATACACATGGACAACTGAAGGAGTTGAGCCACCTCCGACAAAGCTGGATGCAATTGTGTGTGTGTGTGGAGAGACGGCCGTCCTATAGAATTAGCATTAGCAGCACAAATTTATTGCAAATACAGACAGAGAGAAAGGGAGAGAGAAGGACATATCGCAGGAACTAATTCATGCATGAAATTTTAATGTTTGAAAGCAAACTATGTGAAAGCAAAATGCTCTCTCTCTCTCGTTCTCCTCCCCTCCTCTCTTTCTCCTCTTCCTCCTCCCCCTCCCCCTCTCCATCACATCATGTTATGAATGTTATGTTATGATGATGAAGGTGACTATTTTCCGTACAGATGAAATCTAAGTCGTCCCTTTATTCTCATTTATTTATTGACCAACGGAAACCTGCCAAGTGAAATGGATCCCGATTAAATTCATAACTTATATAATATCCCCCAAAGTTCCCATAACACTTGGCCAACTGTGTGTGTACTTGTGTATACTCGAATGATGAGTGAATCTGAACAGGAGCACACAGTCCAATCTGTGTCGGCATTTTCCTTGTAATAAAATACGAAAAAAAATATTAGGGGATGGAATAACAAGAGACAGTGTAGGGTAAGGTCTTTCTTGTACATGAGGAAAAATTCTCAAAATTGTAAACATCCTCGAGCAATCAAATTTCTAGTCTCATTTAAAAATAAACTCCATTAGTAGTAATTGTTGTTATTATTAATCATCATCCGTGAACTTCTGAGCAGGATATTACACCAATAAACATCATTTCTACACTATTTTTTTTGCTAACTGAGTAAACATTTTTGGAGAAAGGAAATTTGACTCCAAGTGCAAAATTCTTGAAGTGAATTAATAATTTAGTGACTCATCACAAATACACATTAGAATTATGAGCAGAGTTAGAAAAACAGAGATGACGATCACATCCCGAAATATTGAGAGAGAATCATCAAATTTTGGCGATATTGAAACTCTCCACGTGACGGATATCCACACTGACATGAAGCCCGACTTTTTAAAACCCTGTCAAGACACTTTGAGAACCCTGGAATTCAAAGGGATGATGAGTCTCAAGTGAGTTTTTTTTCCTTTCACTAACTTATCCCTGTATTTAATATGAATCAAATTTTACAGGAATATCATGGATCTCCTCACATTTTGTGAGGGTGTCACTCTCCTCATCCTGAATCAAGTGAGACTAGCCAGTTTTGAAAGACGCTATGGAAACTTTACCGAATTGAGAATTACCCACTTGACATTCTACGGACAGGATAAACTGACTGAGGGATGAAGCACACATTATTAATTACTTTAATAAGAGAATTCAATTTACTCAACTCCAGTCCATCACCTTTGAGACAAAGAGAGGAGGAGGAGGAGGAGGGAAGAATTTGTCGTCCACTTCTCGTCCTTCTTCTTCGAGAAGTGCCAAACCTCAACCCGTGAATGACATTTCAAATTCCGTGACGACCACCGTTCTTTCCAATTTCCTAGTAAAATGTAGTTTCACACTCAAGACATTGGTGGCTAACCGAAAATTGACCCTGTTCCATGAAGAAATGAGTCGACAAGATGTAAAACAAATCCAATTAGAGAAATTAGAATGTGACATGAATTGTACAGGATTTGAATTACTTTTGAATCTTCAGAAAAATTTACATTTCCTAATATGTCACAATACCCTACCTTTGAGACCTTACGTATTTGAAGCTATTCAAGTATGTATTCAGAGGAACCGAAAAACTATCCGGGAAGTCCGACTCAACTACAAATATCTTTTTCGGACAGAAAACTCAAATCTAACAAAAATCCCAAATGTCATCATGCATGACTGTGAAGTGTACGACGCTTGTCCCAAATTACGACATTTGAGACTGACTATCACGAATCTCAACTATGACAAAGATGAGGATGTCAAAGCAGGTCAAGATAATAATGAATTAATTATTTTAATTAATTTTTAAAAAAAGAATGACATTTTTTATTTCATTCAAGAGGCATTGTCAACGCTTGGGCGTTCCCCAAAACCTTGAAAAGTTTGATTTTGTCCGTGGACGTTATTCCCGAACTGGAGATGAATAGTCTAGGTTCAAAATTGTCAGAACTGATTCACATGACATATTTAATTGTGAATGGGAATCCCAAATCACCATTCATCATGAGACTATCTTGGATCCAGGATTTACTTGACCTTCCACAAAATATCAAACGTTTTGAATTTCATAACTATCGACTAAAGGGAGATGTGGAAGAGATTGAGACTCTCCGTAAAAAATATTTGTCCAAAAATATTGCTAAATTTAAATTAAGCCCTGATCGGTGTATCTTTTGGAGAACACGAAAAATCCCGAAGGACTGGCGGAATGACATTTAGGAAGAAGATGAGGACTGATGAAAAATTATCAATTTGATACTGTCAAAGATGTGTACATAGTCATTAAAATCCAAAATTCCTGTTGAATACTATTATTTCTTTTCTCCTGTAAAGATTTCCACTTTCCCTTTTTTTCACACATTTTCCCCCTCCAACCCGTGTGTGCTTGTGTGTGTGACTTTTACGACAAAAACTTATTCCCTCACTCATTTGTATGTAGAACATGACACAAAATAGTTTGCGTCCAAACGTGCATCGTCAACCAGATACTCTAACTTTTTTCCGATCAGGGAACATTAATGGCCAACATGATCAGGAATTCAGGTCAGTCTCGGCTATATATGGTCCTTACCATTTTTTTGAAGCATTTCGCCTCTGTGGTTCCATGTGTGTGTGTGTGTTGTGTGTGTGTGTGTGTGTGTGTGTGTGTGTGTGTGTGTGTGTGTGTGTGTGTGTGTGTGTGTGTGTGTGTGTGTGTGTGTGTGTGTATGTGTGTGTTCGTCTAATAGTGACATCAGGATCTGGGAACATCCTTTTGTCCTCCGATTTTCTTTTCCTCCTCCCCATATGCATACTCTTTAATGCTTACTTTTTGAAGCAATATTTTTCCTCCTCAATGTGTTATTGATTCCATTCCTCCCCACTCACATTATCCCCTACTCTACCCCTGTCTTCCCACCCATTGTGAAAAAAACCCACACTGTCATAGGTTTTCATTTTATTGCATTCTCTAATAGTCAATTTACATGTTATAAGGCTGCCTGCTGACTCTCCGAATAAAAATGTACATAATTCTGTATAGACTGGAAGTACACTCGGAGCCACACACAAGAATAATCATTCTGTCGACGACTCCATTGTTCCCCACCACCAATTTTTACCACAGCAACTCTCCTCACTCTCTTATTGGATGCAAACTGTACATACATACATACCACATATTTATATGGATGTGTGTGTAGTGTGTAGTTAAAATAACCCACAAGATGACTTCTTTTATTCAGATCCACACAGAAGCAGGCACAAGTTTTATAAAAGTTTTCCAAAAGGACTCAGGAGGCGACTCAGCTCAACCCGTCATCCTCTTTTCAATATATTTATGCCTCTTCGTATTCACAGTTAAGCTTTTTTTCCTCTCCCTCTCCCTCTTCTGCTCTCACTCTCTCTCTCACTCTTTTGGTACAAAAAAGAGTCCATCACTAACTACGAATCTAAAGTTTTCAATCAAGTTATAGTTGGAAGAACCATTTCACAATACAAAGTGATAGAATAAAGTGAAGGTGGCGGAAAACTAATAAATATCTAACATGTAGTAGGGGCTGTACACATAAGATTATATAATGGAAAAAGAGAAAGTTCATTGGAAACTTTGCACTTTAGCAAGAAATTTAATTTCCCATCACCTCCCAAACTCTATTCCATTTGTCAACTGTCTTGTGTGTGTGTGTGTGTGTAGTTGTGAATGTTGAAGACCAAAGTCATTGACATAAAGAATATTTCTTGTTGTCAACATTTAATTTAATAAAAATTCTTTTCCTTTGACACCATACCACACACACAGCAGGTAGCAGCGTGTCAGGATGATGATTTCATCCAGAGTACCATTTTCTCCTTATTGTGAAGCGGGGTTGTGACCGCCAAGCGATGACTAGGAAATAGAAAAATCCGAGATCTACACATGATATGGCAAAGTAGGCTCGTGGATTCTTTGACCTTTTTTTCCAAGTAGTCCAAAATCCGCACATAAATATATTTAATCATGATGGATCATGTTTTTGAATTTTAAAGGACTTTCTCTCTGAAAAAAAATTGTTTGATTGTCGTCATTTGACTCTTCGGAGAATTTTCCCTCATCACAAGATTCTCAAATTTCGGAAAGACGGGTTATTTGAGTTGGAGTCACACACACGTACACAGAAAGAGAGAGAGAGAGATGGAGAGAAAGAAAACTGGGATACTCAGTCTTCATCCAGCTGTTGCAACAACAAAGTCATTTTGCAAACAAACTGACATTTACTCTGGAGGAAGGACGGGGAGGAAACTTATTTTGTTAATTCTTGTACATGTACACTCACACTCACACACACACTATCTGTAGACAAACACATCTTTGACGAGTGTGCACATCTTCCAAAGTCAAAGTAAAGTGTACAGTTTAGATTAGTTTGTGAATTTCAGAGTTCATCCATTCTCCTCCTGCACACACACACTCGTCCCAAGTCATGGTGTCTATCTGAATAATCTCCCTTTCCCTAGTTTAACTTATCTGTCTATTATATTATTGTTATTAGTCCAAAGGGAGTTCAAACTTTTACTCTATTATGTAAGGTCAACCAAAAAAGGTGCAAGTCGTGGGTACGGAGAGAGAGAGGCTAAAACATAAGTCAGTCGTACAGTACATCTATAATACAATTATATTAGGTTTATAATGTGTAGTTGTACATATTTATTCTCCTCTGTATGTTTAATACATTAGTGTATGTATTATGGGTGATGTCGAGCCAGACTTCACTAGCTTTCTCCTCTTCCACCCAGAATATATGTACTCGTATGCGCGTGAGAAGGGGAGAAAGTGGGGGAAGAGAAACGTTTGTGGATTTGCAAAAGCCAAAGAAGGCAGAATAAATGTAGCCAAAAAATGTGAATATAAAATGTAGAAAACTATTGGAGAGAGCTGTGGCCGGGAATTCACAAAGACATTTTTTTAATCTTTTCTCAGAAAAAGGATAAAGTCTGGTTTTACCCACTCCCTCCTTCGTCTATGTCTCCAGTCTATCAAAGAAGAGACAAATTTTTCGGTGGAATTCGAAAATCATATGCAGAGAAACACAATATTTATGTAGAGCCAGATGCACACAACTATATTATTAATACATTTTGTCTCATACTACAGAGTGAGAGTGAGATGACACAAGACAAAATAATTTTTTCTAGAAATATTCCGTGCGGTAGATAACAACAATGTAAATTTTCCCCTCAGTTGAATTTACAAAGAAGAAAGATTAGTGAAAGCTCAGTCTCTTCGATATAAGTACAGTACATACAATAATAATTGTCATATTTCCTCTTAATTTGACGATTAATACATTCAAGTAAATACATGCATGTATTTACTTCATTCAAATGTTCAACGATACTGAAATTCTGTAGAGAAACTTGTTAAAATAAAGTGAAAGAGAGTAAGTCTCTTTTTTGTCTTTATGATAGTTTGGTGTTTTGAAAAAAATTGTTTTCCAAAAAAAACAAAGAATGGAACAACTTTTTCCAAAATTTTCCTAGTAGGAGGACTGTGAATGTAAAAATAGAAACAAGAATCAGGTTGTGCCTGTGGATCCATGAACCATCAGCTGTTCATTTCAAAATCCAAAGGATTTTGGATGTGTAGGTTTAAGCTTGGAATAATCCATGTATAGAAAAAGAATTTTTTTTGTGGATTTCTTTTTGAATGAACGAGACTTAGACAGAGAGACAGAGGAGCTTAAGTAAGAGGAAAAGAGGGAAGAGAAAGAAAGGGAGATAATAGAGATAACATGCAGGGAAAGCTTGGTTGTGTGACATGAAGCTTAAGCGGGTAGAAATATTTTATTTATTATCCAATAGTATTTTTGCATACATGATGTGAGAGTAGCAGTGGAAAGTATCTGTAGTAGAGACAAAAAAACTCTGGAGACAAATTATTGGTCCGGCCATCCTCCTCCAGTTTTGTTGATTCTGTCTGAACACTCACACATGGAAAGAGGGGAAAAATCATTTTTTACTAACCCAGATGTACAGTTCATGTTTCCAAACAAAAATGGGGGAATAGGGAAGGATAGGTATGAGTGGACAAAGTGCACATTTTATGCAAAAAACATAAGAATAGTAAACATGAGGGATATGGGATGAAGAAGGATTTGATCTCATATTTTGAGGATAAATAAAAACTTTTGGACAAAGAATGATAGTTTACAGTCTCACTCTCTAAGTTGTGTTCCTCTCCCTGGAAAATGTAGACAGAAGGATGGTTTTTTTTCAAGTTTATTTTTTTTTGACATATTTCTCTAGTCTACAAAACTCTTTGTTCAGACAACCTAGTGTAGTCGTCAGTCTGAGAGACTGAATTAATGTATAATGTAGAATAAAAATACAAAAAAGTGCTTTTTTATACATCAGAAATCCAGGATTTTCCCTTTAGACACACTCAAACTTTGAAGGTGCACAACTTGTCCATTTTCCATTCCGAAATATAAATTTGAATACACACATCACATTGTGCTCAGATCATCATCATCATACACGTCGTTGATGTGGAATACGTAATGATCAAAGAAATATGTCATACTTTCCCCGTCCACAAGACCCTTTTGGTCATATATCTTCTCTGATTTTCTATTTGTTCCAATTCATCATCTGTCTGAGTGTACTTTGATGGATGATTCTTTTGAGTAAATCATGGATGAACCTTAACCCCCTTCATTCAGTCTACTTTGATTAATTTGACTAGAAAATTAAAATTAGGGAGTGAAAGCGGTGAAAGTTTTCAAATGACTCAACTTGAGTCAATCAAGTGTCAAGAGAAAAAAAATTATCATGGAAGTTTTTTATTTGGGAATACCATTTTAATTTTAATGGGAATTTCTTCTGACCTGGGTAAATAATGAACCATCTCGTCATGATACCTTTCCTCCCTTATAACATAACACACAAAATATGTGTTATGTTGATACTTGAAGTGCTTTATTGACTGACAACGAAAATAGTTTGTGCAGATTTTTTTTTGCCGACGTGAGTGTCTGGACTCCAGACTCTGGAACGTATCATACAAATGAGATAAAATCTTTGAAAAACCGGGAGGGATTGCACAACAACAACAATGTGGTATGAGTACTATGTACTAGTAGAGGCCATTCTACTCACATTTAGATATTGATCAATAGGATGGGTTCATCTTTATCATATTTTTCTTCCAACGTTGTTGTTGTTCCTGGTATTGTCCTAAAATGACTACTATAGTACATTACGCTGTCCATCCTCCTATATTATATACAAAAAAAATCCTTCACATTTCCGTCCAGAATAGGGTCATATTTATTATACGAAGTGACAAACAAAGTCTTTACGACGGCCAGAGATATATAGTGTACAACTTGAAACTGTCCTTCCAGTTTGCAATAAAATAAAAATGGTGAGGACTTGGGTATCCCATTGAATAGAGTAGGAGGATATGAGTATGGAGGAAAATTACTTTACTTTATATATAATATTTTTTGCGTTGACGAGCTCCTACCCTAACGCAAACAATTTTGAGATGGGTAGTTCAGAAATAAAACTTAGAATGCGTCTCCAAACCCCATGAAATTCATTGCGAATTTCCCTTGGACGGGGAACGATGAAGATGCAGTGCCACGACCATTTATTTCTACTTTCTTGCACATCTCACACACTTACTATGCAAAAAAAATACATTGAGAAGGAGAGCGAGGAAAGACCATGGACCAGACAAGAGTGGTGGTAGTGGTGCATGACAAGGCCACAAGTTAATGCAGATTTTTATTTAAATAGTCATAATAAATATTCATTTTCTCCAAAAGTGTATTAGGTCAAAGTATGGAGGAGAAGAAGTAGGTGGAATATATTTTTAGCTACAGAAAACTTTCACCGAGAAAAAAAATCATGGATGCGACGTACTTACTTACTTAAGAGAAAACAGAGCAAAAAAGAAGTAACCAAAAAATTGTTCATATTTGGCCAACTACGGATGCGTACCAGTGATAATAAATTTGTTCTAGACAACTGCGATATGTAAACGAGTACTAAAATCTTCGTTAGTTAGATGCAGTTTTTAAAGTCACCAAACTGTGACCCTAAAAGCACCTAAAACGAATTAGAATTACATTTGCGAATTAATCCTTCAAGAAACTAACACAAGACCGAGTCATCAACTCGACGAGGAATTGCCAACTTTGTTCAAACTCTGTCTATATCTAATCTATCGGACTAAACGTCCTATTAAAAATTTCTATAGGAAGCATTCAGACTTTTTCAAATCGGAATCAAATAGTGTAACTTAGCCTTATAAAATTGACTGAAGTCTTTATTTTCTCCTTGTGAGTAAACAAAATTTAAAAGAATTAAAACGATTGTAGTAAACGTTGACACTATTGTAATAATAAAGTTAAACTCTTCACGTCATACAGTAAACAATTGCGAGCTTACGTGATACGTGATAAATATTTTGTTCAGAAGAATTTGTGCATATCAAAACATTGAAATTCTATAATGGATTACTTAACAAAAGAATCACGAGGTCAACAAGAGTCAGATTGCAAAAAAAATCTGATTGTTGCATAATTGCACCGAGTAAGCTGTTTGTACTCAAAAACCTGCCACACCAGACTTCCTCTTGGCACCACGACCACGACCCGACTTCCAACCCTTTCCCTTCTTTTTCTTCCAAAATGTTCGAGTTGGTTTCTTCACAGTCGTTGTTTTCTTTACAGTCGTCCCTCCTTTCTTGGCACTAAACGCTCCTGTAGCCCTCAACCATCCTTCAGATTCTTGGGCATAATCATCAACAGCGGCCCTTGACGTGGATGGCTGTGCTTGTGGAGGAATTTGTCTCTCATTCAACTCTTCTATTAACAAGTCTCTATGTGCACCGTATTGCAATGTGATTGCTAACAATTGAGATCCAAATTTTTCTAAATTGGCTTGCGTCACTCCTGGAACTTGTAACATTTGTTCTGAGGTTTCCGGCATCTCCACAGACATGGCTCGTAAAGTCTACACAAAGAATAATAATTTGTTTACTCATCAAATACAAATGCTAACTAAGGAATGCACAATGAATTAGATGGAAAAAATTAAAATCAAGTTAAAAAATCAATGGCTTTACCTGAACACTCATCACTGCATTGACACCACATCTTAAGTTTGCTGCAATGATACGACACTCGGCAACTAATTCCTTGAAGCATTTCTGTTGCAAGTCTCCAATTTGAGCCTCAATTCCAGTATCTAGTGGTTCTGGTACAGTTGACGTCGTTGTTGCTGTGAAAACTGCATTTGAGGAACTGGGTTTATCTACGACTTTCTTATTGGTTGTGAATGAAAATTTAACACGTGCTTTTCCATCCAGCAATTCATTTGCTTTTGGACCCACACGAATATATGAGAATGTGTGATTATCTCTTGTCACTATCAATTCCTCCTGTAAATTAGATTTATTAATGTATTACATGTTTGTCAGAAATGTACATAAAAAATCACGATTAATTATTTAAATTGAAAATTTTCACTAGATATCAAGTATATATTGTTAAATATTTACACTGACATTGAATTGTTTGTATTCAACTCACCTTTAGGTATTCGTCAGTAACCAATTTTCTGAAAAGTCTCTCAATGTCACTGCGTTGCCACGTCTTTACTCTTCCATGTGATTTATGCTTTTCATGTCCTACCATAATTAAAATAAAACAATATTAGATATTCACCGATGTGAGATATGAAACATTATCATCTAAAGAATGACATGTTAATTACCAAATTTTTTGATTCTTGCATTTTCTGATCCTTTAAATAAATCCACAAAGTGTAAAAGAGTAAAGCTACCATCTTTCGATCTCCCTACAGTCACAAAAAACCAAAACATGAAAATGAATCACCCATTCACAATACCTTTATGACATAAAGTTTATGTAGAATGACACAAGTAATAATAAAACTAGTTACCGTGTGATGTGAACTTGACAGCTTCAACCATTGTTTTACAATCGTCAGTTACATCAGTCAATTGACCACTGACATCATTATTTTTCACTCCCTAAAGTACAAAATATAATATTTATCATTATTATTAAATACATCACATTGTCATTTTCTCTAAAAACCAGACTTTAGATAAAATACAGACTTACTCGTTTTGCACAATTGTCACAGGTAGTTGCTGGACTTCGTTTGCACAAATTTGCATCAAAAATTTCACCAAAATAGTCCAACTGTAATGCACGACGACAGTCTACCGTGTTCTCACAATAAGCTACCATTTTTGTCAAATTTTCAAAATGAACTTCCTGTGTATTTCTGCTTCCTTTGCCCACTGTAATAGGTAATTGAGAATTACATATTTTTGATAGTCTACATTTCTGTTGTACAGAAGAATTATCACCTGTTAATTTATGTACGTTATACATTTGAGTATAATTTCCGAAACACTTACTTGAAATAAGTCGACGAAGTCTTGTTATATCTTTGTAGTAATAAAATAGAATACAAATAGCTGTATCTCCATCTCTCCCAGCTCTACCCGATTCTTGATAATAACCTTCTATGCTTTTAGGGAGCGAGTAGTGGATGACGAATCGGACATCAGGCTTGTCAATGCCCATGCCAAAAGCAATAGTAGCCACAATAACCTATACAAACAGATGTAAAAATTAATTTCACATTCGTTATTTCAATCAAGACTTGTTATGACCCCGAAATTAGAAAAAGACTTACATGAACTTTGTCATTAAGCCAACGATTTTGTACTTCTGCTCGTTTGGAATCAGCCAATCCAGCGTGATAGCTTTCAGCCTAATTTGAAGGATAATCCAAAAGTAATTTAGGTGATACCACTTATAGTGTAATTTATAATATTAGTATTTAATTATGAAGATTTTGTTATTCTAACCTTAATTCCACATTGTCGAAGCCCTTGAGCTGTGGTATCACAGTCATCTCTTGAAAGACAATAAACTATTCCTGATTGACCTTTTAATCTGGATGATTTTAGAGTCTCAACCAAATCTCTCAAAGAATTAGTTTTCCCCTCCTCCTTAATACGAACTTCATACTTGAGATTAGGACGATTGAATGAACACAGGAACCACTTGGATTTCTTCATGCCAAGTTGACTTAGAATATCCAAACGAACTCGTGGTGTAGCTGTAGCTGTCAGGGCCATCACCGGAACAAGAGGGAATTGATCTCTTAAATCACCTAGTTTTGTATAATCTGGTCTAAAATCATGTCCCCATTGACTGACACAGTGGGCCTCATCGATGACAAACCGGGTCAAGAAATTGTCTTCGTAGAGTGTATTGAGGAAGCGTGTAAACTTTTGTGAAGCTGAAATCTTTTCTGGTGTAACATACAGTAACTTGAGACCTACAAATTAAAAGCATAAACATACACATTAATGAATATATACGATGTACAATAAAACAAAAACACAATGAATGATGTACCTGGTGGATTTTGAGATAATTTGTTGTAAATTTCACGTTCACTTTCTGCACTGATATCTCCGGAAAGGTGAGCAGCTCGAATCTGAATAACATGGACATATTGTTAATTTTTTATTCAACATGAAAGTTATACAAGTGCTGTTGCCATTTAAAACAATTATCTATGCTTACATCCAGGGAAAGTAGACGTTGTACTTGGTCCAAAATAAGGGATTTTAAGGGAGAAACGACAATGGTAACACCAGGACATAAAAGAGCAGTTAGCTGGTAACATATTGATTTTCCTCCACCGGTAGGCATCAATATGAAACAATCTTTACCCATCATTGCAGCATTTATAGCTTGTAATTGATTTGGTCGAAATTTCCGTAATCCGAATTTCGAGTTGAAAACCTTTAATTTTTTTTAAACAAAAATATTAAAAGTTAAATTAATGATCCACAATAGCATTGGGACAAGAAATGGAAACAAAAAAATCACCTTTTTCATCATGGCAGTATGTTCGTAACGACGATCAAATTCTCCAGAGATTCCATCATTAACAACATTTCCTCTAAATTTACCAATTTCTAAACTATTGATATCAACAAGTTTGTCATCAATAAATTTTGCAGACGTATTGAAAGAACTATTTTTGAGAGGAGACATGGAACTAGCAGGGACAAAATCATTTTGAAAGGATGAAGAGGAGGATTCATAATTGTTTCCCCATTCTACTTCTCCATTATCTAATATTGATGACGATGCATCCGAAATCAAATGTACGGTTTGGTCCTCGGGTTCGTCGGGTGAATCAGGAAAGTCTGACAGGTCAAAACTAAGGTCAAAATTTGATTTAATTGTTGGTGCTGCCATTATTTTATTCTTTAATGATGATGAAGGAGTGGAAGTTGGATCGATGACAGATTGCATTAATCTTTTTGTTGGAGGTTCATCGTAAAACTCATCACATTCATCAGGATATTCATCAGCTTCGGTTGAATATTCTTTGGTTGTTGGGGGTATTAAGCTTTGAGTAGGGGCGTCATAAAAGTTGTTGTTGAATGACGTATTTGGACTTTTGAACTGGAATGAGGATGAGGATTGAGTTGAAAGATCAGGTTTTGAATCGTTTCTGTTAGGAGGCATATCAGATTCACTTTTGATCAATTTTGATTGAACTATTGGAGTTGACTTTCTTGAAAAAGTAAATGGAGAATTTTTTGGTGACAAAAATACATTTCCATTTTGTATTTCCTTATTTGGTAGAATTTCCTCATTTTGCAGACAACCAGCTGCAATGTCCAGTAGCTCTACGACAGTTGACAACTTTTCAGATGATATTTTTAATTCGGAAGACACTTTTTTAGAATCACAGGCACGAAACATTCTCACAACATTACGAAGTAACTGAGGTGCTAACTGTTGTATGGAATCCTTTGAACAATAAAGTAACAATTAATTGCCTCTGTACAAATTTATCCCGATTGACTTATTTAATACAGTAAGTCAAACTTAAATATAATAGTAACATGTTAACTTACGCCTCTTTCTAAACTGGTCTGAATACCAGTGACCCAATAATCATTTGGTTTGTCTTTTTCTTGACTTGATGTTTCAGTTTCGTCATCATCCGAGTCATCAATCAGCAATTTTAATTTCTTAATACGACGAGTCGGAGGACGTACTTCTTCTTCTTCTGAAGAGGATTCATCCTTTACTGGGTTTTCCTCAGGTCCACTCAATGAAATACCAATGTAGTCTTCAATATCTTGATCTGTAATTTCTAATTTTGATTGGGGTTCATCTTTCGGTAGGACATGATTAGAAGAAGAGGCAGAGAAATATTCTTGAGAGTCTGCTTTCGAGTCAACATTATTTACATCTTTCTGATCCTCTTTTGTCACACTCATCCCTTTTGATTCATCTTTCTTTGGTGTCACTTCTGGGGACGAAAAGTAAGATTGTTCAAACAACCCATCTGACGATGAGCTGGTAGACGAACTGTCAGAGCGATGATCAGCTATTTCAAATGATAATACAAATCATGAGGATGAATTCCAAAGAATGTAAAATATAAAATGATTACAAGTTTACCTTTTAAACTATTTCGAGAATAAACAGGCAAGCCTATTGAGGAAGTCCGTTGAGATTGAGAGTTAGAAAGTGTCTGTGTCTCAGTTTGTTGTGATAATTCTGGCCTGGCTCTAAGTAATTTTCCACGGCGAGAAAACATTATAAAAGATCACAATTTCAACAAAATAGTTTATAGACTCGCGAATTTAGAAAAACGGAAAACAAAATAATTTCATGATTTCTTGTCAAAGTTTCACTTTGAAATTTTCAAAGCAAGCTGCCTTTGCCCTCCAAAAAATCTATGACAAATGGTGTCACTGGAGAAAGTCATTTTCTCTGCTTTTATGAGTATTTACTTAAAAGGCTTTAAAGCCTTTACTGTAAAGGTATTGTATTTGCATGTAGTCAATAAATGGAGAGACGAAATCTGACACCATATATATATAGTACCTTTGTAATATTAATTAAATACAAAATAAGTTATTTATTTTATTATAGTTAGTGTTACATAATTTTAAAAAGAATACAATTTGACACTCATAGTATCACAATTGAAAAAATTGAATACATATTCGCACAAATAATTGACCTCAGGCACACGAATCACCCTCCTGGAGAAGAACCACATTTCCAACAATTCTGGAGATGAGAGCAGCCCTTATTTTCTCATCACTCAAAGACTTGACCCAGGCCTCATCCAGAAAACGATGAACAATTTGTTGTGCATTCCATTGAGAACTCCAGTCATACTCTACTTCTTGGACAGGTACAGTGATGGTAAATATGAAATTAGCCCTCATGTCATTTAGCCCTTGTAAAACTAATAATTTCTTTTCGCCCAGAATCTGATCCGGATTATGAATGACAATGGCTTTCCCCTCATTATTCAAATAACTTTTGAGTTCTTCACTAATCTCCTCGGCAGTCCACATTGAATTGAAATACCCCGATTCAATTTCCTTAATTTTCCCTTCTTTCTCCTGTGACTGTTCTTTCCCTGTTCTCCAAAAGGCTTCACTGACTGCCAATGCTAATTTCCGTGCAAAACTGTTTAAAATGAATTTGTTTTTTAAAAAAAATCATCAAATTTTGTCGAATAGATGCTCATAGGGTAATAATGGATATAGTTAATTAAAAGTCTCACCATGGTCCAAAATCTGGAGACACGCAAGATGGACTCAAGATGAGAATGGAAGATGGACGTGTGGGTGTTTCATCGGACATTGTTGACAGTGCTCCTCCTAATATTTGGATCCACAAATCTTGAGATTGTGATGGAAATGCCAATTTCATTGAAGTCCTAATAGACCGTCGAAAGTAATTGAAAGTATCAGTCTCCATTTGTTTTGAATAATTAGATCCATTCAGTTTTCTTTGTAACCCCAATTCTTCCTTCAGTGTAGTCACTTCAATCATGGCGACTTGAAGATTAGCTTTAGCAGTCACTACCAAATTCCTTTGCCTGTCCACATCTCCCTTACACTCACTCACTGCATCTTTCAGAGAATTAAACTGAGTTGTTTGAGTAGTATTCAAATTGTCAATCTCAATCGTCAAATTTTTCACAGTCAACATGTGGTAAGTTTGTAAATGGGTTCCGAATACAAAGGTCACGATGAAGGCCATGACTAGAATTTTGGTACAATATTTTTGTTGTTTCAATTTTGTCTTGGATTCATGATATTGACGAAGATATTTCAATTCATCTCTAGTCTTGGTCTGTCTGGTTGAACTCCCATCCCTTCTAGGCGAATCATGGTTGAAGGACCATAATGGTCGTTGTTGTTGTTGGTGAGTATGACGATTGTGAAGCATTTTGCCTAAATAAGAAAGTAATTCTCAGTATTATTAAATAATTAAATATGTCAACCTGTACACAGATGAGAATATCCTTCACTCCATTTTACATGCACAACGTTAGTGGATAAGTGTAAATAAATAAATAATTACCTGTTATTTTTGGGATCCGGAAAAATACAAAATTGGTCACCAAGAACTCACAATTAATTACTTAGTTTTGGAGTGGAAGTTGAACCGACAATGGGAAAAATCGTGTCCGTGTCTGTCGCAGCGATAAAACGTACTAATTTACTTGTATTTAAGTTCTCTATCGATATGTAATCTTTTAAGTTGGGTATAGACAGAGAAATAACCAATATGTTAATAAGGGACTCTGTTAAACTACTGGTTTTTACATATTTTCCTATCTACACAAGTGTTCATCTAACGAATACAATATGGGAAAGCGTTTAGTGTGAAGGAATGTGAAACAAATTCCTGTGCATGGAATGCAAATCGTACTATCTGATTAGAATCGTTGTCGTGCTGGGGAAAGGAGAAAACGTTTTCATTAGTCAAAAATTTTAGATAATTATTGGAATTTTGAGACATGTTCAATATTATGTACAACATAGATTTGAAAGGACTCTACACAACTTATTGTTAGTTAGGGGAGCCTTTCCCAGTACAATTTTAATTTTTTGGGGAAAAAACTAAAGTCAATCATTTTTGATAATCCCGTTTCTAATTCTATCATAAGGATTTTTTTATCACAGGAATTTCTGCAAAGGACAGCACATTAGAGGCCACGGCACGTGTGTGCCATTTAACAAATTTATGTACATAGGTATAGTGTACTGCGAATATTTTTCATATATAATTAAATAATGCATCCGTATACCTGGTATTATTATTAAAAATATCATTTTAAGTACACTTTGAAGTCTCAGTGTGAAATAGAAATTTTAACAAGATTCGACAAGGCTGCGGTCGGACAAGTAATTTCCTAAATGCATCGTGGGAGGAGAAGGGACCCAGGTGCGTCCAAACACACTACGTCAGCTTCCTATCTAAGGATTTCAAATCAAAATTAAAGTCAATCAAAAAAATTATCCTACTTTCTTCAACAAGCCACACACAACTTATTTACACATGAAGGTATTCCAACTCAAAATTTTATTCGTCAAAAAAATGGGACTCAAAAATATTTCGGTGAGACAATTGAACTCTACCATACCACAATACAAAATAATTGTACATTGTACTTCCAAGTTATAGAATAAAACAAACTACTGCTAAACTGAACAAGAGAGAGAAAGTTGACCGGATTTTTGAGTAAAATACCCCTTCTATACGTAAATAGCTTCATGTTATCGCTCACGCTCCTTGGAGAAAAGATTAGACTCAACGGTACCCAAAATTTCAATTTGTACAAAACCAACGTATAGAATTTAATGGATAAGTTATTTTCATTGCTATAGCTAGTAAGTCAAAGACAGAATTTCGTCGTTGTTGTTGTTGGTGTTCACATAACATTGATCATGATTGCTATTACACAAATATAGTCTACAAGGAGGTTTTGGGGTACATCACAAAATCGTTTCAGTGTGGACATGGCTGGACCACGTAAATCTGTAAAGTCGACAATGTTAAGAAGTGGAGGAGGAGGAGAACGACTATTTTGCAAATACGTAAAGAAGAAAAAAAATTGAGAAAAGAACTAGGTTGTCCTTGTTATTGTGATGATGTGGTGGTGGTGGCTCCTGTTATGGTGAACAATGAGTTAGTTTTAGTTGTCTGCCTATTGTTGAGTCTCCAGGGATGGAGGATTCCATTGTATCCATGTGATTCAATCAGAGTTTCAATCCGACACGCAATCTCCCCACCCCAAAAAAAAATTCTGTTACTCTCCCTTCCCCCTTCTCTCTCCCTTTCTCTCTTTTCGTACTTACAGTCGAAAAAAGAAGTGAAGCTGGTGGTCCAAGACAGACTTGTGTTATATATAGGGAGGATTCCAGGTTCCTCCCTGACTCTGTAAGTAAGGCCTATATACTCTGGAGAGAGGAGTGTATAGGGGGATGAAACTTGTTGAGTGAGGGAAACAAAGCAGAAACCACACGGACGTCCGTCCCACAGACACAGACACACCACACACACACATACAACATAGAGATACAGTTCCATATCCTCCTTCTTTTTTCCTTTTGTGCGAAACCGCTTTCTCTTCTTCAGTTTGAAGGATCTTGAGGACGGACAACCGGAGGAGGAGGACCAAACGGCTGTGTGGAAGGTGGCTTCATTCAACTGCTTTCACTCTAACTCACTTTCACTTTACCAATAAAAATATAAAGTCTTCATCCCACTCACAGTCCTTGCTGTCGTCGTCATCATCATCATCATCTCACTCCCCCTTAGAAAGAGATAGAGAGGAAACATATTTATTGTCCCTCATAGGAAAGTAAATATCCTGGGAAAATTACCTAGTCAAAAACAACCACCCATCAAAGATCAAAATGGTTTACCATTTCCCCTGCTCTACGGACTGCAACGGGATCATTTCCATAGCTCAGCCACAAATTATAGTGAAATTATTTTAAAACACGTATTGTACTTAGTAACACAAGACAAAAAAATAATTTAATAAAAAAGAAAATTATAGGCTGAATACTACTCAATATACACTTACATAAATTAAGATATATTTTCATTGTTCCGTACGTACAAAAGACTAACAACAATAATACAAATTATCAACATTTTTTTGAGGGGAAAGCTTCTGAAGGAAAATTCTGAGGACTCCCTTCTTAACTGGTAAGTAGTTTTTTAAACTTTATCAATTTATTATTATTTGGAAAAAAGTAATTTATCACTAAAGGATGCGTAGGATTTCTGACTGAAAATATCGAAGGGAAAGTTTAGAAAAGTTTTGGCGATTTGTACAGAAAATTTCTTGTCATTCATGTTCATTTGTGTTCATGGATGTGCATTGTACTTGAGAAAATAAATTTTTGTTTAAAAATATACTTGTTAATTCTTGGAGAAAATTTTCCATTCAATTGAAAATTTTGTGTGGTGGTGAAAGTGGGGGGGGGGGGGGAGAAAGAATGGGGTTACTGGTTGAGAGTTGAAATCGATGAGTGGACGGGCGTGGGTGACGGGGAAATAATTCAGTATATTGAGGTATTTACTGATTTCAGCTTTGGAGAATAGAAAAATAGGAGGAGGAGGAAACAAGGAGGGGGGAGAGGGTAAACAGAGGAGAGAGCGGGGGATGGAGTAGAAGTGGCAGGCAGGCAGGGGAGAGCTTATAGACACAGGGTTAGTGTGAGGGAGAAAGTGAGGAGGAGAGAAAGTGAGGGAGGAATGGGGAATGTGGACTAATCCGTTGTTTACATTTGACAGGGTTCAATATAATCCAATTATAAGTGTGGCCATAAAAATTCAGTGACCGCCTTGGCCACGTACGATAAGATGGACGTGGAAGAGTACCGTCAACGAGGTATATTTACTTTACCCTCTCTTGAATCTTGACATGTGGCATTTGAGGGGAAACTTTCTTAATTGAGCTGGCCGGAAATGAAAAAGGAAGCTCTTTGAGAGGGAAAGAAAAGGGAGAGGGAGGGAGGGACAGAGAAAGCCAAGGGATCTTTTCACAAAAACTTCCATTTTATTCCTTGCTTTCTAGTTACTTTCTCCCTTCACCCCACATGATCATTCATCGTCATCGTCATTCTCCTCCCATTATCCTCCTCTGGAATTTTCCTCTCCTTCTCCTGTGTACTTTCTATACTCTGAAATGAAATAATCACCCTTTTTTAAAAATATCATCTGATTTGATGACATTGTTCCATGTCTCTCTAATGTATGTAGGGAAAGAAATGGTCGACTTCATAGCCGACTACTTGACGACAATCAGGTCACGTCGTGTTTTTCCCAATGTGAAACCTGGTTACATGAGGAATTTGATACCGGATACCGCACCACAGGAAGGACAGTCATTTCAAGATATTTTCCAAGATTTTGAACAAGTTGTTCTACCAGGGGTGAGTTTTCTTTTCTTTCTCCATTCAAGAAAGACTTTCGCCCTCATTTTCTCTCTCTCGCTCTCGATGAAAGAACATACTTTCTATCCCTTTCTTTTCCACATTCTGTTTGTGGAAAAGAACCGTATGTGTTTCCTATTTGTGCTGGTATGTGTGTGTGCCCGTCCACACACACACACAGTGGATGTGTGTAGATCCTTCTGTTCTTTGAATTTGCATTATCCATTTAATGTCCCATTTATTCCAGTCTCTCTTTCTACTACAATTTAATTGAGAGCTCATAAATGTAATAAACTTGTGTGTAAAATTGGGGGTGGTTTGAGCTTGGTGATAAAATTCAGATTGTCCTTGTGTTGCAGTATCACACCAAACTCTACTCCTGCCTTCATGTTTGTCGGTTAATTACAACTGAAATGTTATTGAATTGTAGGTGACACATTGGCAGAGTCCTCATATGCATGCCTACTTCCCTGCTCTCAACTCTTACCCATCTCTTTTGGGGGATATGCTCGCTGATGCAATTAATTGTCTTGGATTCACTTGGGTAAGTCATAAATGTCCTTTTTTCTCACTATGCCTCCCTCCCTCCCTCAAAACATTGTAGACAAAAGTGTGCATACGGATCAGTTCCGTTTTCACGGACCAGTCCTGAATCTCACAAAAACAACACATACAACCAACTAGTCTGTAAAGGGAAAGTCTCACAGGACTGATGTGAGTGTTCTATATTTTTTGCATACCAATTGAAAATTTCTCAAATACATGCTACATAAATGCATGCATGCAGCACCAACAAATTTTTTATGAATTTCGTGTGCTCATCAAATTGCAGTCATTTATAATTCCCCGATAAATTTGGAGTTTATTTTAACCGCCCATTGTTTTTTGTACGGTCAAACGATATTAGTACGTAATAGAGAGCATCTAGCTCTAAGGGGGATCCTTCTAAACTTTCACAACTTTCACCCTTTTGAATGATGTTCCGTTTCATTTTTACATATTTCCCATCATCCAATATTCACGAGTATTCATTCAAAAGATCGTCCAGTAGTCAGATTCAAGAAAATTTGGTGTTTGGGTGTAAAATAGAAAAAGGGAAAAGGAAGACGGGAGTGTAGAAGTAAGGACTCAGTCGGTAGAAAATCAATTAAATAAAATGTCTGTCTCGTGGAAGGATTTAGGCTAACAAAAGAGAAAACAAGTTCAGGGAGAGTGTCTCCCTTTCTCCTCCTTTTGTACATACTACTGTATGTATTCCGAGAAGTGAAGAGAAGGGGTTGTTGTGGACCCACCTACTCAACACTACATTTGTGTATAAGAACAACATGGTAATGTAATCCTACTTTCTCCACCCTACACAATACAATACATATAAATTTTTTTGTGGATTGCATAATGGAACATCTGGATGGTGGAGAAGCCACTCTATACGTGTGTGAGGGTGTATTGTAGTGTACACATTATACGTGATTTACATGCACAGAGTCATAATTTACATTCCAGTAAGTGGAATAGCGTGTATCTCTGTAAATTTTTTTCTCCTTTTCTCCTACACAATTGAAGTTGTTCCACATACAATTGTGCTGGATAAAAATAACAGTACAGTCCCATATATTGTAAGGTTTCACATGTTCATGAAGCTTCAATCAAAATATAGAAGGAGCAAGGTCAAGGCATGGGATTAAGAGTATGGGACAGACAAACCGGGGGTGTCGTACAATACATAAATGTAGGTAGGTGAAGGTTCAAGTCAAAATGGATTAATTTTGTTGGTCAAGTTTCCACCCACCATCATTTAAAGTCCTTAAAATTCATTGTACACAAGGGGGAAGAAAATAATGTGGATTTTTATTGGCAGACTTTATATTTACAATGCATTACATTTATTGCGGAAAACAAAGATTTGGTTATTGCACAAGACAAAAAGAAAATTTTTTGTACTTTCTCCAATACACGCGATGCAGAGAAAGTTCTGACATGAATAATTATGATAAAGGCATCCAGTCCAGCTTGTACAGAATTGGAAACGATTGTGATGGACTGGTTGGCAAAGATGATTGGACTTCCACCCGTCTTTTATCACTCAACAAAAGAGGGTCGTGGCGGGGGTGTGATTCAGGTGAGTCAAACTTCAAATTTTATTTTAAAAACATTTTTCACAAAAATAAAAATGAAATGCACAGACTACAGCCAGTGAGGCAACTTTCATCGCTCTGATGGCGGGTCGAACAGAAGCAATTCGTCGTTGTAAAACAAGTTACCCGGATCATACAGCTGCGGAGATCAATGCCCGACTTGTTGCATACTGCTCGGATCAGGTAAAAATTCCCTTTCATTCACAGACACTCTCTTTGCTAGTATATGGGGTATAGGGTTAATAGTACATAAATTCGGGTGCATTTGTGTTCGTCAAGAAAAAAACCGGTCGACATGTAAAAGACATGATTCATATTCCAATCACAAACGAAGGATGCAAGAAGATTTGTCGAAAAAAGGTTTCATTTCGTCATATGTAGAACTCACAATCATGGAATTCAAATAGAATCTGGTTGAATATTCTTTTTTGTTCTGAGTAAAGCTGGTCATTATAATGATGAGGAAATTTATTCATAAATTCATAAAAGGAATAAAATTTTGGAGGAATTGCATTGTGCCAAATAATATTTGTCGAGTTTTTCCTCCCATCCTTCCTTCAAGATAAGTATTGAATAAAATATGTCTACAAAAGAATTGCATTCCAAAAGCCTTCTTACTTTTTCACAGTGGGTTTGTGTGTCAAGCTATCGACTTGAGGTTCACAGAACAAAGTTTTTGAGGATTCACAGAATAAAACATACAACAGTGAGTAACATGTAAACAGGATGAGCGTGTAATGATAACGTTTTTCTTTGGGAAAATCGTTACAAGCTAATATTCTACGGGTATACTGATAGGTTATGAAACTAGAACATTTTAAAGATGTGTAATATTACACATTTTTTGAAAACCATCCTACAAAATGTAGGCAGAATATACGCTATTAGTATGTAAAATGGTTCTACTTTCTCTTTTACTGATTTTCCTTTTGGACAAGCGGTGTGGCTGAGCTTTTCTTTATTTCTAATTTGTATACTATGAAATAAATAGGCTCACTCAAGTGTGGAGAAAGCTGGGCTTATAGGACTCGTGAGAATGCACTACCTGGAAAGTGACGTCGAGACTTTGGGTATCACTGGACGAACATTGTCTGACGCTTTGCGGGCAGGTGAGTGGGATGACACATAAAAAATATATTTACTGTTTGCTACTATTTGTGTACATAATTAATATGATTTGATTTTGGACAGATCGTGAGGCTGGTCTCATTCCATTTTGGGTATTTTAAAAATTTCTATTTAAAACCCGTTTTAACAAGTCTATTTCTTCTGTGTCCCAGTCTTTAAACTGTCGGATATAAGGGGGTTAAAAATTTCATACTGGATTTTGAAATTAAGTCAATCCAAATATTTTGAGCCCCAACAAAAATGATTCTTGTATCATTTTTTATTTAGTTGTGTAGACAGCGCGCCAAGCCATAGTTTTGGGGAAAGGGAAATATTGTAGAATTATTAGGAATTTGTACTTTTCCATGTCCCATTTTTATGTTGAAGGCTTAATGAAATGTCTTCCCTTCTTTTCCCTTCTCTTTTCCTTCTCCCTTCGTTCATCCATACAGAGAGGAGTGACAGATGAGAAAATCTTTGTCTTTGTTTTTTTCTATCATTCATACATATGGAGAAAGTGGGTGGTGACATACACGGGGAGAGTGTGTGTGTGTGTTCTGAATAATCTCACAATCTAATTACGACTGCTGGTCGTTTCTTCTCTGGGGACGTCATTATTTTGTTTCCTTTTCTCGTTGTTTGTAAGGTGTGTGCGACGTTGGGGACAACGGGATCTTGTGCATTTGACAATTTACTGGAACTTGGACTTGTCTGTCGACAAGAAAGTATGTCCAATCCACTCTAACATATTATATCTACTCCTCTTCATTACTGTTCTACTTTTATGACACCAGTCGTTTCTCCTCCTCCTCTTCTTCCTCCTCATCTAGAAAACGGACAGTCACTTGATTCTTCGTTACCTCATTTTCATTTTCCACAGAAATATTAATCAGTCCTTTTTTCAGTTTCACACAGTGTAGTACACGAATGTGTGTTCGTGTGTGAGACAAGTAATTTATGGCTGTTTTTACTCATGCTCATTAAATGACTCTCATTTTTTAAAAACAGTAGGCATATTTTGCAAGAGAGTACGTCATGCCTAATTGCTTACTTTTGTTCATAAACTCTCCTTTTGCCTACCAAGTATAAACTTGTACAATTCTATTTCTGTGTTTGGATAAATTTATGTTTGGTCCATAAAATATTTTCCCCATGTTTGAAATAATGACCTACTTACCTGAATAATACTTTTTCTAAAAAGTTTTAATTTTTTAAGCTACACGTTTTCTTTTCTCTTCCCTTTTCTCCGATTGTCCACATAGATTTGTGGCTTCATGTAGATGCAGCGTACGCAGGGAGTGCTTTCATTTGTCCAGAATTTCGTCACTGGCTGAATGGAGTTGAGTATGCAAACTCACTGGCATTTAATCCTTCAAAATGGCTGATGGTCCATTTCGATTGTACAGCAGAATTTTTTCAAGTAAATACTATATTCGTATATGTGATATTAGGAGAGGAATAAGTGTTAGAATTATCATTGTTGAGAGAAATCTTGTGATGATATTTAATCCTAGGACTCTGGAGCTCTTCATCGGACTTTCAATGTAGAACCTCTTTATCTACAACATGAAAACAGTGGACTTGCTATTGACTATATGGTAAAAAGAATGATATGACTTGATCATTTCATTTACAAGATTATTTCACTTCAATCCCTTTTGAATTCTGTAGCACTGGCAAATTGCTCTAAGTAAAAGGTTCCGAGCTCTCAAATTGTGGTTTGTTTTAAGATCGTACGGAGTACAAGGTAAGAGAGATAGTCATTAAACTTAAGTATCATTAGCCATAATTAGTATGTCTAAAATTTATCCCACTGCATTTTGTTATCTTTTTCCTTTTCTCTCAACAAACTACCAACTACAAGGGCTGCAAGAGCATATACGAAAGGTAATAATTACACAGTCTAGATTTGATACAGCCTATTTTTCATATTTTAGTAAAATACAATTGATTCGATTAATTTTAGGGTGTACGTCTAGCTGCCCGGTTTGAAGCTCTGGTAGCTGCAGACACTCGTTTTGAAATTCCATCAAAACGACATTTAGGAATGGTGGTTTTTCGCCTAAAGGGCGACAATGATCTTACTGAAAGGTTTATTTTTTAAACATATTTATGACAAAATACGATGACAGCTATATTAATCAATCATTTTATATGAATGTTTGAGTTAGGTTACTGAAAAAACTGAACGCATCTGGGAAAATTCACTGCGTTCCAGCAGCTTTGAAGGTTTTGTCTGGGATTTTCCTGGAATATTTTACTGGAATTAATTGGATTGATTCTGGTATCGTCATGTAGAAAATGTGTAAATTATAATTAAATTTTGTAGGGAAGGTACGTAATCCGGTTCACCGTGACGTCTGCACAAACAACAGTTGAAGATATTTGTATGGATTGGGCAGTCATAAAAGAGACAGCCAAGGAAATTCTTGCACTGGATGCCAAGAACAAGGAAGTGTCCATGCCCATGTCAGCTCCACCGAGAAAAGTTCCACTCGGAGAAACTCGAAAAAGAAATGTCAATTTTGGGACGTCTCTTCTCTTGGCCAATTCACCCATGTCACCAAAAATCGTCAATGGCTCATTTGCAGCAATTTTTGACTCGAACGAGTTATTCAAAGAATTCTCTACAAAGTTGAAGCTTGCAGAAGTTGATGACAGTTCACCAGGTAATGATTTTATATACAGACAAAAATGGTTACTTAAATAGAATATAAAAAGCAAGGTGAGGGTAAAATATTTTACCCTTGAGTCCCTTGATCACTCAAAATATTTTCAGGCAATAAGGAAACGAACAGTATTTGGTCATTTTTAGCTGTCGTGAGAAGACGGATTAAAGGGATGGTCATGGCTGGGAAACAATTTTCCCTGGATTCTCGAATGGACTTGGTGTCAACAATGAACAATCCAAAGGAGGAGAATGAGGACACGACAGAAGAAAATAAAGGTGGTCGTCTTAATTCTGTATCCTAAATTAAGTACCTTCTTTCCATTTTTACTACTAGTAGTTACTAGTAAAATATTGATTTTTTTCTCAACAATCTTATGATAAGATTCTTATCATTATTCTCACTCTGTCTATCTCTCTTTTGTTCTCTATCTCTCTTTTGTTCTCTATCTCTCTTCTGTCTAATTAATTTAGATTCTCAGAGGTCCCTGCCCCTCACAGACGAATCCCCTGAAACAAGTGACAACAACAACTCTTCCAATTGAAAAATTTTGTCAAAAAATTAAACTTAATAATCTGTCTCTCCCTCTTGATCAGACACATGTACATGACAACTGTATTGGGTTCCTCGGGTAATTGTGAAAGTCAAATAATGTGCTAAACTTCATCATAATTGTAATATTAGTCAAGTTGTAATTTATAGTGTTTATGTGTGTATTTAGTTCATAAATACACAACAATAATAACTATATCTATATATATAGTAAGTGATCCACGATCACTAAACAAAATGGTCAGCGTCCATGTACAAAAAAATGACAAAAAAGGTTTTTATGCAACTTTCTCTTAGGTTTGCTGAGCAACAAGATTGGAAGTTCAAATGAAAGAGTTTAAAAATATTAAAAAAAATAATGTTGGAGCTGACATGAGTACACCTCTGAAAAATATATATCCATGTTATAAATGTTTCTTCTATAGTCTCAAATAAATTATTTAAAGTGGGTAGACTGGAAATAAAAGTAAAAGTGAGTGCAGAGAGAAAGTCTTTCATTTTCATACACAACAGCAAATTCACTAGACTCTAGTTAACCTTGGTCGCGAGGTTTGGTTGAAAAAAAATTATTTTTTTTGAGAGGGACCCATTCTTGTCCGAATTCCGGTAAATTCTCGGTCAAAAAGACATCATAATCGGGATGGTCAAGTCGGAGGGTAAGGAGCAGCGTGAGACTCGGTCAAGGTCGAAACCTCAAAGTCGCCTCAAGTCGGACAGCAGTGATAGTCGCAGTAGGGGACAACAACAAGAAGAATCATACGAGACCAAAAGTTCCGAATCGTCAATATCCACCAGAAAATCATCGAGGGGGGAACAAAAACAGGACACGAGCAATGCATCTCAGTCAACCTCTTCTTCTTCGTCCTCTGCAGCCTCAACTCAACCTGTCAAGGAGCCTGCAGTCCCTGTTGTAGAGTCTCCGGTCCTACTTAGCAAAAAAGATATTTATGAAGTGTGTTACTCTCAAATATTACTGTCACATATTTTTATTTGTCTTCCGCATCCACTAATATTGACAACATGAAATCTTTTTATTTTTTCAGAGTGTTGTGAATCATGAAAACCGTTTAGGTAACTTGTGTGTATTAATTTTTCGACTATCAGCTTAATAAAGTTTTCTTACAAATCACTACATATATTACAGTGATAAATACTAAATACTTTATGTTTTTGATCATTAGCTGCAGACACGAATGCGGAAGAACACGCCAAGGATTTTCGGGAAACTTCAGAGGAGTTTCAAGAGGTGATGAAAGATATTTCAGACCTAAAGGATTCTGGAGAGATTGACCAGGTAATGTTCATCATTGTTACACTTGTATTCTAATGATTATTTTAAGCAATAAGATGAATGCTTGCTCATAATAATTTGTTGTACTCGTAGGATGAAATGGAAGACTTGAAAACGGAAGGATTATTATTGTTGGCAAAATTACGACATTTGAATAGAATTTCAAAGCTCCGTTTAAAACTTGTCAAAGATGAAGCATTTTCGCAGAGACAAGAAGTAGATCGAAATCATTTGCTTTTACAAAATTTACTTTACGAGGCTACACATTTAAAGAAACAAGTAGAAGCTGTTGAAGAGTACAAGTTAGTCTTATTTTTAAATTATTTAATAATAAATTGTATGTACTCGATACATGATAAGGTTTTTTAATTAATAATTTTCATGCACTTTGTAGAGGAGAAGATGACGAGATTGAGTTAATTCCAACAGAAAAATTTTATGAGGATGCTCCTCCAGACATTTCGAAACCTGTGAGTAGATATTTAATCTTATTATATTGACAACTTTTGATTTTAAAATAAATAATGAATTGGGCAATGTCACTAAATTCATATTTCATAATAACTAGGAAATAACAAGGGATAATGACCATTTGGTACGTACATAAGATTTTTTTGCGAATTTTATTGTACTTAGACTAAGTAACTTAGTTTAATAACTTGAATACAAGTACCAATTCAGCAGTAATAAATGTAAATGTTGTTTCACTATTCCAGCTGAGAATTGCACGACTAGAGCACGAATTTTACCTTCGTCAAGAATTATCCAACAAATGTACTGAACTTGAAAAGGAAAAGGACAAAGTAAGTGGAGATATTGAAATGACAAGAAAAAAGTTGGAAAGTACACGACCCCTTCTTCAGTCTGTTCTTGATGTAAGAATTTAATACCTACTACTATAATAATGTTATACCCTTTTTTTAAACGTAAATATGGATGAATAAAATTAGTGTTATTTATTTATTTTTCAGTCTACAAAACCTGTCCAAGAATACTTGGGGATGAATGGTTGAACATGTTTCTTGTTCGTGATATTTTGAAATTTAATATTATGACAAATTTAAGTGGAGGACACACATGTCCAATTTTGTATTTTTTACAGTAAACAATTACAAAATTACACAACCATCATTTTAAATAAATAAATGAAATATTTTGTTTTTATGCAACGTGTAATATTTATCGTATTTCAACAAAAGCCTTTAAGAGTGTAGTTAAATCACTGACGGCATAAAACTACGTCATACCTCCTCCCATCCCCCTCCACATGTTTCCTTGTTGCTTTTTGTAGTCGCTTCTTCGTATCAGTATAGAATCATCTGTCGCTCTACTCGTGAAAGTTTTGTACTGTTATATTCTCTTTGCCGTCTTGCCATCCCTTCTTCTGTTGACTTTTATCTGTGTGTGCTAGGGTTAACTTTTTCTTCCAACAGTGAATGACCCATATTTTGTAGTCTCGGCTTCCGTACTCGTATTTTACAAGAAATTGTAAAACTACATTACTAGAGAGACGGAAATTTTTGTAGATTAACTTGTACTGTGAAGGAGCGTTTTCATAAAATCTTCTAGCTGACAGAAATACCTGTAAAGCTGAGGGGAGATTGTGTAATAAAATTGTTTTATCATGGCTAGTCCAAAGAGCAGAAGGACTCTACAAGAATTACGCCATAAGGACGATAATAACGTAAGTATTGTGATTAGTTTTGAAATGTTTCGAAATATCTAAGAATTAAATTCCTCGTAATTTTATGCCATATGGAATTGGGATAATTATGATTTTTATTGTGGAAACTGTACTATAATTTCCAAAATTATTTCTAAAATAAGTTGCAATTTTTTCTTGTTGAAAATTTGATTATCAAAGTTATTTAATTTCAAAGTAGCTTATAAATATTTATTTGTTACAGAAATGTTTCGAATGTGGGGCACCGAACCCTCAGTGGGTCTCAGTAACTTATGGAATTTGGATTTGTTTGGAATGTTCTGGGAAACACAGAGGTTTAGGAGTACACTTGTCATTTGTAAGATCTGTCACAATGGACAAATGGAAAGATATCGAGCTGGAAAAAATGAAGGTAAAATATTTGATGAAATTTCCAGTTCAAACTTTGAACTTCAAAGTAATAAGTAGAAAAGTTAAATAACATTTAAATATTACATCATTTTTCAAGCCTTCATTAAATTGTATGGTCTCATTAATTTTGTATTAATATTTTATGAAGGCTGGTGGAAATCGAAAGGCTCGTGAATTTCTAGAATCCCAACCAGACTGGGATGAAAATATGGGACTTCAACAAAAATATAACACTACTGCCGCAGGTAAACATATTACATGCGAGTATTCGATCTTTTCCATTCTAAATTATTTACATCTTTTTACCACTTTATCGTCACTGGTTTTTAATATTGTTTTTTTTAAAAATTACTTTTCTAACCTCCCGCAGCCTTGTATCGAGATAAAGTAAGTAATTTATTTGTTTGTTACACGCTTTAGTGATTACAAATATTGTACTTACTCACCTTATTGTTTTATTGTTTGTGTTTTATTTAGATTCAAACAGAAGCTCAAGGAGAAACTTGGAGTGAATCAAAATCAAAAAGTCGACAAAAAAGTACGACTAAAAGTTCGAGACCTACGGAATCATCATCAAATTCGAGATCTAATAATTCCATTGGTAGCAACAATAACAATGTCAAAAACTTTCCTAAGAGTACCAGTACACCAACATTTCCCAAGGTATTTACTACTTGCTTGTTTTTTTTATTTTGAAAAAAAGATTCTTTAAAAAAAGTCAAATATGCTAAATATACTAATTCTTTTTTACTTTCCGTAGAGTAATGACTACACATCTTCCTATTCTTCGGGTGGGTACTCATCTGGTGGTGGTTACCAACAAGGTGGTGATGATTATTCAAATTCTTCTTATCAAAATGGACCAAATTCTGGAAATTTAAGTTTTGCTGATAAGAAAAAATTAGAAAATTCAACACGCTCTGTTGATCTTACACCAGCTGGTAAGTTGTCAATAGAAGAAAATTTATCACAGCTCGTTATTATTAGTGTTTCATTTCATCATTTGGGATAATTTTATAGAGGGTGGTCGCTACACTGGATTTGGTTACACAATGGATCCTCCACCAAAGTCGGCCTCAAATGATTTACTGGATTCTGCCGTCTCCTCTTTTTCTCAGGGCTGGAGTATGTTTTCAACCGCTGCAGCCAAAGTTGCATCAAGAGCAAGTGAGAACGCCGTCAAACTCGGAGGGATTGCTTCACAAAAGGCTGTCGAACTTGGAGGAACTGTTACCGATAAGGTAAATATATATTTCTCTCCATATATTTAATATTCTAAAACTGCTAAGAATAGAAATAGGATAAAATGAGTCAGGACTCTTTAAAACTAAACTACATATTCATTTAGGGTATATATGTAATAGGAAATAAGTTGTTTCAAACTTTAAAACCTACTTAAGGATATATTCGATACATTGGATTTATAGTTATAGTCGTACAGTTCTGCAACAAGAAAATAAAAAAAATATTATGATTATAATCTTACATGTCCAGACAATAGAACAAAAAAATCCACCAAAACCTAAATTTACGCTGACATCCAAACAAGGACCTGTCACCCATTTATTTAGTGTCAGTAATGAAGTCACAGGAAAACTCTCCGTCTTAGGATTACTTGAAGGAGGAGGTGGAGGAGGAACAGACATTTCAAAAAAAACAATATTATTTGGTGGTATTTCATTGAATGGATGTCTTCAAATATGGGATTTAATGAGTCGTCGAATTGTGTTCAAAGAGGATACCAAGTTACCAAATTGTTCATGGGCTTGGATGACAGTGGATTCTACACAAGATTGTATCATAACATTTTGCTACTCACGTACTGAGGGTTTACATCGTTTTACTGGATTACCGTTCGTCCATGACTCTGTCAAAAAAACGACTTTACAGACACATCCTGGATTTTGTCATCCACAAATAGTTGGTTGTGATCCCATTAAAATAGTCTATCCTACTGAAGATAATAGTTGCAAGATTCTTAATATGAATCTTACTAGTTTATCTACCCTAGACTTGTCAGGCAGACCGATAACATGTATCAAAGCAGCTAGTTGTGTGCCTTCAAAAGAAGAAGATGGTTCAAATGGGGAACGAGAAGAAAAAGTTGTCATTGGAACAGAAGATGGTTATGTCTTAGTCTTCAATGTACATTCTTCAGAATTACAAGCAGAGTATGAATTGGGTTCTGCTGCCTCATCTACTTCATCCACAAAAACAAAATCTGGAGAGAACAAAGAAATTCCATTCTGCTGCGATTATGAATCCCATTCAAATTGCATCCTCGTCGGGACTTCTCACGATCATTTGTACTTGTTTCAACTCTCACCCCTTACCCTTCAGAAATGTGTCAAAGTGACTAATAGTGGTACTCTGTGTATCAGTTTTCGTTCAGATGGACAAATAGTGGCCACTGGAGGGTCTGACAAACGACTTCGAATATTTCGATACCCATCCATGAAACCACTGGCTGTTCTCTCATTTCATCCAGAAGTGATATCGTCTCTATGTTTTTTCCAACATCAGTTCAAAAATGTTCATTATCTTGTGAGCTCTTCCAAAGACTCAACTTTGTCTGTTTGGGACATTTTTAACCAAAAAACTTAATCTACTACTCCGACATTAGTACATTGAGAGCAGAAGAGCTTTTTCTAACAGTGTTTTAAAAATATATTCTAAATATAATAATAAAATATATAAATGAAATGGACAAAAAACTTGAATGCGTTGCATTTATAATCCAATTATTTTTTAAAAAATAATGTTTGTCAAAATGTGTAAGAACAATACTTTTGGCTCTTAATAAATGACATTTTGATATGTATTTATGTAAAAATGAAGTACTATATAAAAATTGATTAATGAAGGTGACGGAGCTGAGCAGAAAGGGGTTTAAAGAGGGCCTCTCCGGTATCGTTGCATCCGCTTCTAATCTTAGTTTAAGTCATTCCACATCGTACGGGCATGAACAGATCCCTGACGGCACATCACCCTCGGAACGAAGTTCTCTATACCACAATGTGGACAGTGGAGTTCGAGGAGGCTCCGATAATAGCAAGTAAGTTATAATATTGAATCTCTTTTCTCAACCGATTAATAGTGACATTGAGAGTGTATTTTTAATGTATTTTGTCCTTTTTTTATTATAGGGCATTCGACAACTGGGATAACTGGGGTTCAGACTGGGGATCTCCAGACTCTTCAACTGGTTATCAATCGCAAGGTTCCGCTAACAAGCAAGGGAGTGGTGGTAGTAGAAAAGTAACTAAACGTGATTCTGACGACTGGTCTTGGGGAGACATCAAAGATAAATAATGACCGTAAAAATTTAATCAATCAATTGAAAATTCATGGTCTACTACTACATTTCAATTCCAAAATCTATTTATGTAATTCGTAACTCTCAGTAGGAGTTCATACATTGTCAACAGTACTTACTTGCAGATTTTTCCAAAATTCCAAGTGAATAGGTATTGTTTGTACAATCGACATAATTACCAAACGTTGCGACTAGTTTTCAATTTAAATCAGTAATCATCATTATCCTACTCTCCTACATGTATTTTTTT
>WJFB01000942.1:0-41808 GCA_009870185.1 Pygmarrhopalites habei | reverse complement strand
CAGCTCTGATGTTCCAATATGAGAGTCCACTACCCGATTGGGTAGGTAAAGGTAGTGCACTTTCTTTTAGATTACCCTGTACACACACAATTTTAAAGTCTATGGACTGTATGTACTAATACAAATAGTAGTTGTAGAAAGAAATGAGAATGGGAATGGGACTGAGTTTAGGATCTCATGCATAGGAGAAGAAGAAGGTTGATTCCTCTCCGATTCTTTAAATGTTAAAACCCAGGAACACCCTGGGTCCTTTTTTTGCCTTGGCTTGAACTTTACCTACTTGAGTCATTCTGTTGTGATCTAATTTTTTGTTTTGACGGAGAGGGAGAGAGTGTGTGTGTTGTGTAGGGGGAAGACCTGTGTGTATCGAGAAATTTAGAATTCCCATCAGCGTCATCATCATCTCAGAGTCGTAATGTGAAAATGTTTTCCCTAGTCGCTGCTGAGTGACTGAATGTGAATTTGAGGGCTGAGGTTGAATGTGGGATCGTGAGAGGAAGAAAATTGTGGGTTTGGGTTTTGATTATGGACAGCCAAGGGATGTGGAGACGAGATTGTGATGATGAGGGACAAAATAGTGAAGCCACAAGACGAGAGAGAGTGAGTCTCAGGAGGGAATTGTACAATACGAAAGTAATAGACATTGAAATGGGAAGGATTTACTGCATGAGAGAGAGAGTGAGGGTGAGAGAAATTGGGAATTTTAAATCCCTTTAGATAGATTAGATTATGACAGAAGAACGGAGGAGGAGGAGAACGGAGGAGATCTTATATAAAAATTATAGACAATATTATCGGGAGTATAGAAGGAGAAAAAGGGGGAATTATAGCGTGTATGTATATTGGTTGCAAAATGGGGTTACATAAAAGCAAAATGAAAATGACAGGGAAATCATAATCCGGCCATGTACTGGATCAGAGGAGAGTTTGAGCTACAAATTAAAAGCACACTCCACACACGTACACCGCATAGTGTAAAGAGTATTAATTCATACATTGCAGTATATCCAGTGTGCTTTAACTGATGGTCTATGAATAACTAAATAAGTAGGATACACACACACATAGTATGTATGAAAGAGAGGCTGTGTTTTTTGGTAGGACAACAGACAGTTGGTCACGAGACCCTTCTCTTAATTTCCGACAGAACAGATGTTCGATGGCACGAGCCTCCGACGAGACCCTTCGCAGTCTCTCTCTACCTAGATGTGTGTCTGTGAGAGAGATACACATTTGTGGTAGCCATACACTCAAGAGAAGGGACTACTACGTAACATGTATGTATGGCATAGTCCTTGTTATGTATCAACGGGCTTTTCTTGGGTCGGGGTCGGAGGGTGTTTGTGACGGGAGTCGCGTGGCAGCTGTCCTGTTCTCTTCAACTCTCTTGTCTACAGGGTGAACCAAAATCATATTTTTGCACTACCTTTAAATCCAAACTTTTTGTCTTGTTATTTTTTGCATTTAATTTAGATAGGGAGACAAGCTGAGGCGACAATATTCCTATAAAATACAATTAGATGTGTGCTGGAGGCTGGAGTACAAATGGTATTATGTAAAGATTTTCAAGGGAATTTAATTTATCTTCAAAAAAAATATGAACAGTATGTAAATTATTGTTAGAATTTAATTGAGATGCTCAAATACTGGCTACACAGATGTTTTTCATAACTACAGTGTACAACTCTTCTACATTAATTTATCCAACAGATTTAAATTTAAATGATACAATTCGGATGGCGTCAGTCTTTTCTCGTCAAATATGAATGAAATTTATTGTAGTGTAGTTGGCTGTTCGTCGCTGGGAATGACAACAACTTTTCATATTTTTTTAGTTCTGTAGAATGCTGGACAAAAAATATTATTGTGTAGTAGGAATCCTACTGTGGGATTTGAAGAGAATGACGATTTTTTTCAGAAAAAAAGATGATGGAAATGTATGAAAATGGGACCTTTCTGCCATTATTCCATTGTGTTGTTGTTGTTGTGAAGATGTTGAAGGGGAGGGGTTCTCAAGTACCCTGTGAAAAAAGGGAATGGAGGTCGTGTTTACGATGGAGATCATCTGGAGGATAAAGGGCCTGCTGCCTGGCCGTGTGCCTTCACCCACGCACGCTAAGTACTCATAATCATTGTACATATAGTGTGGATGTGGAGCTATGATATGATATGTACTGTAGTAGGTTGTAGTAACAGTCAAAGGTATATATTAAGGGACTACATGTAGGGATTCTGAGGGAAATATTGCAGGGTTTACATCTGGAGTTTTTTCCTCCTCCTTTGCAGCTTGCACCCACTTTTCTTATTAAATTATCACTAGTTTGTGGTTCAATTTGAGAACATGTACAAAATACCCTACCATGCTACGTGTGTGTGAGTTTTAACAGACTTGGAGCCTCCGAGTTGGAGAAGAGATCAACTTTTCGGAAAGGTGAATGAAACAATTAAAAGTGTATTCCGCATATGCTCTGGACGCACTCCTGCCATGTGTCTACCAAGAAAGAAAAGAGAGTTTTCTTTGAGTTCTCATATGGTCAGCGGAAACTTTCATTGTTCGACTGCTGTTCCTGATCATGTTGCTGATAGTTAACGCTACTTTTCTTGTCCCTCTCTTCCTCTCAAGATGTGTTCTTCAATTTGAGGGAGCTAGTATTTCTACTATTTGGTAAATTTTGACTTGTTAGGTAGGTCAAAGGGCTCCAGACTATTTCACAAATAGCAGCATCTTTTTCTCTATCAATGTAAATTTTTCCAGATTTTTTTAGAGGTTTTGCAGGACCAGTCCTTTAGAAAAAGGAAAATCATTTTTTTGAAATTTTAATTGCAATTTGAAATACAATTAGAGTGTCGGAAACAGTTTTCATCCATTCATTAGTCCTTTAGGGTCATTAGTGTTATAAAAGATTAAATACGGAATCTTTTGTTTTGATAATAGGGTCAAGATGAAACATGGACAACTTCTTTGGCAGACTTTGGCTGTCAACCCCCCCCTTCACCGAATTCGAATTTACCTCCTCGGCCAGTGTTGGGAAGTCCAGGCACAGTTTGTGAAGGACAGCGTGGCCAGCTGGATATTTCTTTTTGTCTGTAAAAATCGAGATTAATTTGCTGTCCTGAGGGGACAAAAGGTCTAAAAATGGGACGGCGACCTGCTAGGTGGTAAGTTGACATTCTTTGACCTGTAGGGAAATCTCAATTTAAAGGTTTTATCACTTAATTTCCATCTCTCTGACAATGCGCTGGGAATAGATATGGAACCGAAATTAAAATTCTGTTTGTCGCCTTTTTCATTGACAATCAATGTAAAAGTGAACTTCAAATGGAGACAGTTAAAGAGGAAATTATATTTTCTGTATTGTAAATGTGTAAAATGTATTTTATTGAAATATTTTTTATTCCATTTCTAGTTACCGCTATTGTAAAAACAAACCATACCCAAAATCAAGATTCTGTCGAGGTGTCCCAGATCCAAAAATCCGTATCTTCGACTTGGGGAAGAAGAAGGCAAGAGTAGATGACTTTCCACTGTGTGTCCATTTGGTCTCTGACGAGTATGAACAACTATCATCCGAGGCCCTTGAAGCTGGACGTATTTGTTGTAACAAATATATGGTCAAATCAGCTGGAAAAGATCAATTCCATATCCGAATGAGACTTCATCCTTTCCATGTCATCCGAATCAATAAAATGTTGTCTTGTGCCGGAGCTGATAGGCTTCAAACTGGAATGAGAGGAGCTTTTGGTAAGCCCCTAGGAACTGTTGCCCGGGTCCATATTGGTCAACCCATCATGAGTGTGAGAACTTTGGACAAACATAAGGCTGCAGTTATTGAAGCTCTTCGTCGTGCAAAGTTCAAGTTCCCTGGACGTCAAAAGGTACTTTATCTACTATATTTACTTTGATAAATTTCTTTTTTACAAATATAAATTCGATTCATTATGTGGTGAGTAAAATTAACTATACTCTTTTATGACAGATCTTTGTGTCCAAAAAGTGGGGATTCACTAAATGGGAACGTGGAGACTATGAAAGATTAAAAGATGAAGGTAGACTAGCTCCCGATGGTTGGAATGTCAAGTATCGACCTGAACATGGACCACTATCAGATTGGAAAAAGGTCCAAAGTGAAATCGCCGGTTTGGCTTAGATTTTAACGAAAATTTATTATTATTCTTTACTGTATTTCCAGCAATATTCAACTTTTTGTTTTATATTGCTCAACATACAAAGGAATAAAAAAGATGATGAATTATAATCAGGGTCTAACTAATTTGTCTAATTTCCATCATGTAGAAATTGAAAAACGAAGAAAGAATTTAAAAATTTTACAAAAACAATTTACTCTGTCATTAAGAAGAATGCATAGGATTTCACTCATCAATGCTGAATCGTCATCATAATAGTACAAACATGTCAAGTTAGGAGAATTAGCCTCTGGTTTAAAAAATATAGTTACATCTATCTATCCACCCATGATTGTTCTTCACTTTAAATGTACAAGCAAGCAGGTCAGTTCAATTTCGTCACTGTGGGGCGAGACCGGCAGTTAACTTTGAAGATCTCTGTGAAACGGAGGCTAATGAAGATACCATTAGAAAGCTAATTCTTTGGAGAATTTTTTGATATAAAATAATCGGTTCGCCTTGACCCGTATCAACATGTTCCATAAGAAATATTAGACATGTGCATGTTGAGCATCGTGTCGTAAAACCTGAACAACTTGAAATTGCAACTTAGGCAAAACTTTTTATTTAGCCTTTTAAAATCTCGTGTATGACGTTTAATTGCATGATGACAGCTTGTAGATACTATGGAAAGGAAAGAATAATATAGGCAATACGAAATTTTAATTGTGTGAGAGTGACCTTATATTTAAAAATTATCTGAGGGATTTTTTATGTACAACTGTATATTATTTTTAAAAAGTTGACAATGTTGATGTATTAGACGTATGACACGTCGCGTGTCTGGTATACAGAAGAACAGATCTGTTGGAACTTTTTAGATTGGATCACTGGTAATTTGAAGTAGACCCTTGAGCTCAGTTATTTTTCAACCGATTGACTTCATATTTTGTAGAACTGTTCTTTGGACCATTCTCCAGGAGGATTTTTCGCCAAAAATATTTTCCATGACTTCCTCAGGTAAATGTGTTAAGACTGACCAGGTTGAGTCAATATGAGATTGCACCGTTGTTTATGAACCACTTTTCATAGTACTTTCATTTTCATACAAGAGAGTGTTTTCATTTTAGTGTCTGTCATTACAATTAACAGACATCTTGGCCACTCAAATTGAGGTCAAAGCTGATGTCAACTTTGTGTGCAGAGAGTGAAGAAAAATTTTCAGTTGGAGTCATCCTTGCTGCTCTTCTCTCCAGACATACAAAAGCAGTTTTCGACTTGTCAATTTGACAACCAATATGACATTTATTGGACACAAAAAGTGTATGCAGAATGTAACTAAATGTCATTTAGATTATCTAATTGATATTACAAGTCGAAAAAAATTTGTCTTTCTCCACTGTCTTGATCTCAAAAAGAATCTCAGAAAGAATGTCTTTCGTTTGCAAAAAAACCAACTAGAAGAAAAAAATTTGTAGGACAACATATTATTCCAAAATCTTTTTTTTGTAGGCTAACAATAATATGAAAAACCATAAAAAACTACTAACAATGTTGAGGACTTCTCATAAAAACCTAAGAAGGATTTTTCTACGACTTTGACTCTCAAAAAAGTCATTCAAAATTTCATCAACTTTTTTTTAATATTATGAACCTTTCACTTCACCGAGAAAGACACACACACACACACACACACACACACAGAAAGTAAGAGCGAGAATTATAAGAGAGGAAGAAAGCACATAGGAGTGGCCCTAATAAAATATGCACGAATAACTGAATAAAGAGAAGAAGCATAATTTTAAAAATTTAATAAACAAACTGCATACTCCATCCTTTGCACCATCTTGTGTGTGTGTGTAGTGTGTGTGTATACCTAACAATATTTCATTTGCCTACTCCTTGTCTCCCGACTCTCGTGCATAAAATATATTATAAAAATGGAAATTTATCTCTCTCTCTCTCCTCCTCCCGTCTCTCTATCCCTCTCTCTCTCTCTCTTCACACACACACACTCATATATTATATTATCCCAGCATATCTTCCCTATTAAGATCACTCTCCATCCCGAGAATAATTCATTTTAAGCGTCTTTAAACAGTACATCTACATAATAATCCCTAATATTGATATGGTTAAAGACACACTCCACCCTCACTCTCTCTCTCACACACACTCACATCTCCATATACATATATTATATTACCAAGACAGTAGACACAGAGCACAGTACCCCCTCCGCATCTCACATCAATAGAATAAATGGCGTGAAAATGTGGAGAGAGAAAAAAAACGTAATGTAACGACCATTAAGTGAAAGTGGCTGAGGAAAAAAAAAATTTTTTTACTATAAATGACGACCCTCCTTTCTCTCACTTTCTCCTTCCCTTCCTTCACGACTCAGTATTCACAACCAACAGTCTCCCCCACACATAAACACACATAACTATTTTATACGAGGGGAAGACAGTCCACACACACACGACCAAGTGTTGAAGGAGGGTAGGAAAATGTACATCTTTTTTTCCAAAACCTATCTATACTCCACACCCACACAGACAAGTGGCTATGACCAAAAAGTGAAAATAAGGGAGGGATATGTGTGTGTAGCTATTAGCCTACTTTGAGTCCCTTTCTCTCTTTTTTTTACTTTCTCTCTCAACCAGTTGATTCTTTGGCATGTCTAGAAAGCCTTAAACCGCACGTTTGACTTTCCCTTCCTTCCCCTCCCCGGGGAGGATGCTCCTCTCTCTTCCATTCTTGCCCCATTCTTGCCCCTGTTCCAGCTTGCACACACACACACCGAGACATAAAGAGGAGAAAGTTATCCAGCCGCTCCAGCAGCTTTTCGAGCTTTTTGGATCCCTGACTCATGCTCACCCACCAACAAAGATTCTTTCATACTCTTCGTCTTCATCCGCCATAATGAGCAGATGCCATACGGACTATCCCCTCCACACACACAGGCACACACACACACATCCTCACACTCTTATGTATGGAGTGGAGAGAGAGCGGCTAGGTACTTTTTATTTTCTATTTAGCGAAGGAAAAAGCGGCGGTGGAGAAGAAAAGAAAAAGAGAGAGCATCACCCTTCCTCCTCCTCTTCCGTATGTACTTTTCCCCTTTTCCTCTCTTCGATGAGATGTGGAGGAAGCCAGGGGCAAAGTCTAAAGCCGAAGCGTGGAATAAAAGAGAGAAAGCTAAAGCCACCATCATACACCCATGATATATGTATATGAGAGAGAGAGGGAGAGGGAGAGAGAAAGGAAAAAACGAGTTTTTTTCAACGCCTGCCTTTCTTCGCCTTTCTCTCTCTCTCCTTCTCTGCTTGTTGCATTTGGGTCGAGGAAAGCTTTTTGCCATGGATTGGTCTAGGTGGAGAGTGAGTGTGTGTATACAGACACATCCACTCCTTTCCCTCGCATTGACATTGAATATTTGTGGAATGCCGTGGTGGGAGGAGGATAGGATGGTATATGAGAGAAAGCGAGAGAAAGAGGACTAGGGCTAGTCAGGAGAGAGTAGTTTCTTTAAAGAGTATTACTCGGTACAAAGCTAAGGGAAAGTTGGAAGTAAGCAGGGAGGGCCACACACACAGACAGACACAGGGTGGGGAGGCACACATACAAGTATACAGAGAGAGAGAGTTCGGAGAGAGAGGAGTTGTACAGGGAAAGTAAGTTGGATCAGAGTGCAGGGAGGGAGCAGTTGATAGTTCGGTCTCTATCATCCATTCCTTCCTTCTTCTACTCCTCTTCTTATCATCAACTTTTTTGTCCTCTCCAAGACACACACATCCTCGACGACGACGACGGAGACGACGACAAGGACGACGAAGAAAAATAAGGAAAAAGAAGACGACTTAAGTCTGACTACGAAATACAATAGTTCTCTATAATTAGAGTCAATCCGTCACAACTTTCTCCTCGCTTTTCCACACAGAGAAAGTCAGACAGAGTCAGAGAATCAAAAGAGTGAAAGCTCCAGTCATAAGTGAAAGGAGGAGAAAATAGGGATAGAATTTGGAGATTTTTTTCTCAAGTACCTTTAACTGTTTTAATTAGAAGGGAGAGAAAGTACTTGCAGTAGTATTGGGACAGTAGGAGAAAGTGAGGAGGAGGAGTTTCAAATTAAAATAATTTAGGGTAAAAGCTGAAAGGGAGCTCAAAAGACTATAATAAAAATAATATAAATACTGTCCTACACAGAAGGGTAAGCGTATTAAAAAGAAGAAAGCAAAGAGAAAGCAGACTGTGCTGAAGGGGGAGCGTTGCTGATAGCTTGACGAGAAGAGGATATCATTATCTGTGTGTGTACTAGTAGCAAAGGAGAAAGTCTCTCTCTCTCTTCTCTGTGTCGACTGTATATTACACAGCTACTTTGTCCTGTCCTAGCTTCCCTTTTAACTTTTTTTTCAGAAGAAGAAGGAGAAGGAGAAAGGAGAGCTTTGAGAAGACTCCCTTCTTTTGTTTGTCTCGGCAATTGACTCAGTACTCAATCAACTGTGGACTCAATTGTTCCTCCTGTGCTTTCACCAGCCCCTCCTGTACCCCGTGTACACACACACTACAATTCTCAGTCTATTGTACTGTGAGGACAGGGACAGAGGCAGGGAAAGGAGAGAGCCAAAAAAGGAATATAAATTGTGTGTGTGACTCTCTCAACTATTTTACAATTCCCTATTCTAATCTCCATCCTCCCTGGATCAACAACAACAACCAAAGAGAAGCCCAGCAGAACCAGAAGAAGAAGTGGAACAGGAAAAGCAGAACAAGATTGGATTACAAGCTGGGATTCCGTAACGACACACCTCACGCTTTCACTTCTCTCTCTCACACACACAGTCTCACCTTGATATTAATATTGTTGAGTCTTCATCAAACCCGATCCCCCCCCCCCCCCCCCCCCCCACCAACAAAGCTAGAGATTAATATAATTATCGTATAAATAAACAAGAGGACATCATGAAGACATCATCTTTCTCCCTGCGTGTCATGCGGAGGGTGAGTACTCGCAATCTAATTAGAATTAAATGTTTTAAATCTGTGTAGAGTCTATTTTTCCGTGTCTTTCTTTTCTACCTGTATACTTTCTCCACTTTCTCTTTCTCTCTCTCTCTCTGTTCTTATTGGGCTCTCTGGATTTCTTTCATGTAATGTAATCCGTGTGGATTTTTCTGTACAATAATATGTAAAAATTGTTTGAAAATTGGGTATCTTTTCATGCTACGTGTGTGCGTGTGTGTGTGTAATGTAATGTAATGTGTGTGGTGGGGAAACTGCCTTTGTGAAAATTTTTGAAAAATTCTGAATGTACTTTAAGGATTCTTGTTGGATGTGATGTTATATTAATTCTTTTTTTTGATGTATTCATTCGTCAAATTTTTTTCTGTTCCGTCCAAAACCAATATTCTGTATTGATTTTCGAGTGTGTGTGTACTGGGTCTCTCTCTGTGATGTAAATGTAATAATAAAGCTATAAAATATATGGGTGTGTACTCTCTCTCTCTCTCTCTCTTTGTGTGTGTGTATTTGTATTGATTGTGTCTATCGCTCTCTTCTTCTTCTTCCTGTGATGTGTGTGTGTGTAATACTTATTTCTTCATCATATTATTTTTAATATATGAACATGTTTTAAAAATGAATTTCTCTCTCTCTCTCTGTAGCATGTGCTTCCTTCATCTCTCTCTTTGATGTTTCGTTTATAGAATCATGTTATGGTGACTGTGTGATGTGTAACATGATTGTTGCTTCCAGCTACTCTTCCCCTTTTCTTCTCCATTCTCCTTTGTTCGACAGCCGCGGAATTACTTTTACATTTTTTGCATACACCAACAGAGTACAAGTATGGGGTGTGTGTTTGGTCCATTTTGAGTGTAATATCCATGAATACATTAAGGAGGCTGGGATGTGGTAACTTACCATTGGTAAGCAAGGGTCGTGCGCTTGTGTTGGTCAATTTAGAGTGGAATTATGAAAAATATTCATAATCTGTTGGGAAAATCACGACAGTCAAATTTGAGATGTGGAGATAAATCCAAAATTTATCAAGACAAGGGTCAGGGGTCAAATTACTCCGCATCACTATAACTTTAAGTGTATGGAGTGGAATTGGGGGAGAGAGAAAGTTGGAAAAATTAGGTCGTAAAAAAATAGCGTAAATTCATGGACAAAGTGACAGGCGCAGAGAGGAAAGAGAGATGTAAAAGACCAGGGGAAAACTCTCTCTCACTTTCTCTCTTTCCAAAATTTCTTCAATGAAGAAACACGAGTGTATAACACGGTTTTAAATACTAGTACCGTCAGTTCAAGCACTAACCTACCGATCCCCGGGATTTTTTCCCGAAGGACAGGAACAGAAATTCCTGGAAGGGAAGAGTTGGACACTAAACTGAGAAATGGGGAACAAATAAAGGGAGAACAGTAACGAAATGTGGTTCATTACCAACACTTTCTCTCTCCTACTTTCTTATTTCCACGAAAGATTTACAAATGAAATTCTAGGATTCTTTTTTAAAAAAATATGAAAGTGAATCATTCGCCAAGTCTACAAGTTAAACTTTCGTGTTGAAAATCATAATTACAGGATTCACAACCATGAATTAACACGACTCAATTTTAAACGTCGTTTTTTGACAAATTCCTCCCATTGTGTGTGTGTGTGTGTGTCTGGGTGTGCTTCCAATTTGTCAACTTTTTCCTGGTTTTTGTAGTTCAATGACAAATTGCTTTCTCCCTCTTTCATTCTCCTATTAAGACATTCCTGGCACTTGTCCCCCTTTCTTCCCTTCATATTTAAGAGTTGGCCTGTCAAGACAAATTACCCCTCTCTCTTCTCAATTTAACTGACTCGTCCCCCTTCATTTAACACGGGAATTTATTGAGAGAAGACGTTCAGCTGGTAGTCAATAATATTCCTTGCCTTGGTTTTCCCTTCTTGGAAAGGTCGATAGAGTGCGGGAGGGAACATTAAAAAAAAATTCCACTGTCTGGTCAGCAGTCAACTGTGATTTGTCAGTCAGGATGAGATGAGGAGATAATCCTTTATTTCAGCCCGATCTCCTCCTCCAGGAGTGTCACCTCTGTCACTCCAAATACCCGGCTCCGTTTCAATCCTCTTTTCACCGAGTAGGGCGCTAAAAGACATTTCCAGAGAAAAAGTCCAATTTTCACGGGAACCAGAGCTCCAAGCCCGAGACCCTTCCATTTCTCTCCCCTGCTTTCACTCCACTTCCACTCTCTCCATTCAACCGCCGTCGTTGATCGTCCAATGAGCCGGAAGAGTCATTAGCAGTACACAAATCTCCCTTTAACCATGGAGCAGGCTACATTCTTCTGATTACTCACGCTCCGCTTAATTTAATTGTTTCGATTAATACTGGGGAACCCGGGTTGAAGGAATTCCCATTCGGGAGACTCACTCATCTTGACGGTAGTTCAAAAGAGAAAGTCCCTCTCCTTGAAATTATGCATAAATCTGGGGAACCCCCAAAACTTAATGGACCATTCACATTTTCTCCGTCTCCTCCTCAACTTTTATAATTAACACTCCACTACATAATAATCATCACCCCCGAAAATACTTTTGAGGAATTTTAATGACTCCCCCTCCTCTCTAAATCAACACACTCCACTATGCACTGTGCATGTGTGTCTGTGTGTGTGTGTGGTGAGCAGAGAGTGTGTGCGGAATCATTCGCTACCCTCTTAATGAGGCTGCTGGAATTTATTAAAATTATTTATTTTCATCTCCTCCCCCTTTCTCTCTCTCCTTCTCCATATTTTAAATGGTCCCTCCATTAACCGCCCGTCTCGTCACACAACGACAAAAGTTGAGCATTTAACCTCGTCACTGAGTGCGAGGAGGGGAAAATAGGGAGGAGGATCCGAGCAACAGTTTAACTTGATAATTTAATTAATATAAAATTGTCATTTTACATGACTCTTCTTCTCCTCCTCCTCCCATTCTTCCACACAGCACACAGTGAAAATATTCACCTCCATTCACTCCACTCTCCCTTTCGATTTGGAAAAGGAATGATGAAGTTGTCCATCAATCATGGTCCGCCTATGTAGTCGTTCCTCCTCCTCCATTCCTGGAGAGCGTAGTTATGTAATGTAATATGTAATGTAATTCGAAAAGTGTCATGCTGAGTGCTGAGTGAAAAAGGGAGAAAGGAGGATAAATGAAATGACAAGGGCTTCGGGTTGAGGCTATAAAATATTCTTTCTCTCTTTTATATTTCACATATTTCTCTCCTAAAAGTATGTACACACACACACGCCCTCCCCTCCCCCTCCCTCCCCCTTTCTCTCAATGGAATAGTGCTCTACAAATAATCCCATCCTTTCCTCTCCCCCATGATTCTTCAAATTTATGACTATTATATTACATTTATGGACTCAATTCATTCATGTGAAATTCCCCATTGGAAATTTCCAATTTTTCCCCTCCTCCTCCCCCCGCTTCCCCCTATTTTCTTTTATTTCCCAGTCTAGGAGGAGTGTGGTAAGACAAGACAAGACACACCTAAGAGTCTCATAAAACAGGAGAGGAGGTGCTAAGAGCCGTGACGGTGAAAGTAGAAGAGAAAACAGAGAGAGAGAGAATTTTCTATATTCACAGCCATGCCCATGTCAAGATGATGATCCATCTAGTCCGTGCATAAGAATAAGATTCCTTTTCACAAATACAAAGGACGGAGGGTGAGAGAGAGTGAGTGTGTGTGTGTCATGCATAGGCATGTCACGAAGAGACTCTCTCGGAATAGAGTGAAAAACAGAGGCAAAATAAAAAGTAGGGAGGGAGAGCGAACGAACGAGTGAAAGAAGGATATATGAGGAAGAAAGCAAGCAGCGATATACGAGCAAAAGGGAAAGCTAGAGAGAAAGTGGGGAAAGTCCATTGTGTAGAGGACTGAGGGCTGTAGCGACCGTGTGGGTGGCTCGTGGTTCGGCCCTACTCTCTCTCTCTCTTTCTCTCTCTTCAGATCCATTTTAAATGGCATCCCAGCCCCATGCTTTTGCTATGGGGAGTTTTCGGAGTTTTTCAGATTTTCCTCTTCCCTCCCTCCATCCTCCTCCTCGCCCCACTTTATTCCCAAGGACAGAGCCTTTCTAGCCCCAAGATCCATATAGGATCCTCTATCTGTGTGAAAAAGTCCTATGCACCAAAGAAAGTACTCTCTCCTCTCTGGCATGAGAGAAAGTATAGGTATTAGATACATAAGAGAAAGGAGGAGGAGAAAGCTGGAATCCTCCCATCCCACGAACACCACAGCCCGAGAGAGATGCCTGTAGAATTTATAAAATATCCCATACATAAAGTCAGTCTCCGACTATTTATCCCTCTTACTGTATACCAGCACACACACAACCCGGCAAGAGAGAGAGAGAGATGTGTGACCATCTTTTTGCTACTCTCTTTGTGTGTGTGTCTGTGTGTGTGGGGGGCATGGGTGTGGAGATGCCCAATGGCAGTGCTCAGCATTGGTGGCGGTGGGAAAAAGGATTGAAAGACAAGAGTAAAAGTAGGGGAAAGGGAGAAAGTAAAAAAAAATAGGGAAAATGTGGAATTGGAGAACATTGACAATCTCTCAATGGCCCTTCAATTCTCTTTCATTCTTTGCTTTAGAATGGAATTGTGGAACTGAATAGAATGTAAAGAGAAAGTCGGGGGAAAATATTCTTTAGATCTTTTTCGGATACCCATAGAATTCAAGCTATTATTATTATTATTCCATTAGAGATGAAGGGAGAAAACCCAAATGTAGACAGTAGGGTGTGTTCCCTCTCTCTCTCTTTCTCCATTTTTTACTCTTCTCATCCCAACTGAAGACCACAAAACAGAGACACACACAATCGTGGCCGTATATAAAATAAACAAGATGATGTAGCATCATAAGGTGGATCACATACTTTCACCCTATGCGAGAAAGTGGAGATGGAGGTATTTGGAAAATTACACGGTGATTGGATACCACAGAAACAGGGACCAAGGACCAAAAAACTCTCCTCGCTCTCTCTTTTTCTCTACTCATCTCCTTTCTCTCTCACTTTCTCTCTTATAAGATATAACTATCACCCCCGAAAAGTTGTCTGCTAAAAAGCGGCAAGCGGGTCTTAGAGAGAGAGAGAGAGTCCGGGACTCCCGATGTCTACTCTCTTTCTCTTTTGGAGTTCTGTACTTTTGGGTACTTTCCCAACTTCTTCCTCCTGCTCCTCCTCCTCCTCCTGAGAGACGACGATGAGGGGGAGAGAGAAGAGGAGGAGGGCTTTGTGAATCAGACCACGAAAAACGGGAGCAACTTTCTATATCTAAAATATATCCCTTGAAGAGAAGAGAAGAGCACACACACACACATCCACAGCTTCTCTCTCACGATTTTTTACAATCGCTACCTTTCGATTTTGCCTTTCTCTCCCAATATCCTCGGCTCCTTGCCCATACTCTCTCTCTCTCCCACTCACACACGTATAAGAGAGAGAGAGAGAGAGAGGAAATTGTCTGAGGATGCGCGAAAGAGAATCACTTTACTTTCTCTTTGGATATTCTTCCCAGTTTTCAATATGTGACTGCATGTGCATATTATTTTTTTGACAAAAAAAACAGCCAAACGAAAATCAGTTTCTTCTTCTCTTCAACAACAACCGTCTCTCTCTTTTTCCACGAATGCGATACATATTACATGGAGTATGAAGATGATGGGGGTGTGTGTGTGTGCTTGTTGTCTGCCAAATAGCTCTTTCGCAATTGAAGAACTCTCTCTCTTGATGGCACAGCATGTCATGTCTTGCCATGCCATGTCATGTCAAAATCATTAGAAAATACAAACTACCAACTCCATCATACATAATACAATTCCTTTAGAGGGAGAGAGAGAGAGAGCGTGTGTGTGTGTGGAGGAGCACCATCACCGAAGAAAAAGTAACAAAAGTTTTGAGACGGAGGTGGATGCTGGATTGTGTAAAAAAGAGAGAAAAGGAAGAGGAGGAGGGAGAGAACATGTAAAAAATCACAATAAATATAAATATATCCCCCCACACACACTCACCCTCTCACTCTCTGACACACACTCATAGCCCCCACCATCCCATTTGATTATGTAATACGATTATGGGGAGGGAAGCCTTTTACCCAAAAAAGGTAGAGACCCAAGAACTGTGAGGAGAGGGAACGAGAGCACAAACACACACACACACACATTATAGGCACACACAGAGGGAAAACAAGATGAGAGGATACAATGTATAGTTTGGAGGAAGAAGAGGACTACGCAAATGCAAGGGATATATGAGGAAGGTCCAGGTATACAAAATACGAGTACTCATGCCCCCTCCACACACACACACACATACACGATGATGGTGTGTGTGTGTAAAAGGACCCCTATGGATATACAACTCCACGGCATCTCCGACTTTCTCTCTCTCTCTCTCAGCTTTCTCCCTCTTCCTCTCTCCCTGTATTTGGATATGGGGGAAAAACTTTCACTTTCTCCAGCATTTGTATGTTTGGAAGCCCCTACTCTCTCTCTCTCTCTCTCTCTCTCTCTCCCTTCCTCTCTAGTTTTGTATAAAGTCCTCCCTGCTACTCTACATAAGGTGAAGAAAGACACACACACAGAGTACAGTCTCCTCTTTCTCCTCCTCTATCCTTGGACTGGAGTTGGGATAGTGTGACGAGAACTCAAAGTTGTCGAGTTTTACGTTGGGTTTTCCTCTCTGTCTTCTCTCTCGGCCCTCCATTACATTTACCCTGTTGTTCTCTTTGGATTAGAAATATTTTTACACACAAAAAGTCATTTCCCCTTGATCTCATCCTCATCTCATCTCATCCTCCACTCTCTCCCGCTCACCCTCTTCTGCCTCATCTCTCTCCACTACACTACACAACACTACACACACACACTCCTTTCTCTGCTGTCTGTCTGTCTGTCTCCCAATTTCAATTAAGGCTAAAATAAAAGAAGGGAAAGGTTCTGTCTTGCAAAATAAAATTGCTCCCTCAACACACACTCCACTCTCTCTCTCACTTTCTTTCTCTCTCGTCCTGGCCCATCTCACTAGACTTTCACTCTCTCCTCTATCATCCTTAAAGACCATTCAAGGGAGACCTTTTCTCCTTTTTGGACACGAAACAAAGAAGTAGGGTGAGTGTGTGTGTCGGATTGGTCGGTTGGATAACTGTAGACAGACTCTCTCTCTCACTTTCTTTCTTTGTGGTGCTGCTCGGCTGGCTGTGTGGTGGTGGTCGTCGTGTGCTTAGGGGAAATTCATTTGATACTCTGAGCTACTCAGAGATAATTATTATAATAGGCTTGACTGTTGTTGTTGTCCTCCTTCTCTTCCTCCTCGTCGTCTTCGTCGTCGGCACAACGACGGAGAAAAGGAAAATCCTCGGCGCTCATTTTGCTCAAATCTTGTAATAACAATTTTGGGGACACACACACACCCTTCCTCCACACAAACAAAACAAAGAAGAAAAGGGAGAGATTTTCCGTGATCTCAGAGAGAGGAACAAGTGGGAATAAATATTTAATAATTAGACTAAATTTTTTGGGAGTAGGGAAAGGAAGAGCGAAAGAAAAATTGTGGATTTTTTTTGTCAGTGAAAGGAGGGAATTCGAATAGCAATACAATTTTTTGGAGGAGAACAAGAAAATAGAAATTTGTGATAGGGAAAATCTGTGTATAGAGTCTAGTGCCTGGGATTTAATTATAAGCAAGGAAAATAAGCAAAAAGGTGTCTCAAAATTTTGTGAATGAACGAATCTGTATTTTTTAAAAGGAGAAAATAGGGGAAAAGGAAAAATAATTGTAACAAAAAAGAGAGGTTTGACTCAAAATTAAATAAATATTGTTGAGCAATATAACGAGGCAGTTGCACACACACACACGCTACACCCATATACCTTCAAACACACACACAATAGTATAATTAAAAGAGTTTGGAACGGTTGACAAAAGTTTTAAGCGAAAGATTTGTACACATTAAGATAAAGAGAGTGTGATAAAAAAAAATTAAATTAAAGGACGAAAGACTTTTCTGCTGGAAAGAGAAAGTTAAATTTTCGTAAAGAAGAAAAAGTGTCACATCGACGGATTCATCGAATTCGAAGGAACCCAAATAATTTCCAAGAGAAAGTTTTAAAAAAATAAAGAGAAAAAATGGCGTTTGCGGCAGCTCGTATGATCCGTAATCAAATGGATCAAAAAAGACCCGTCACGGTCCACTCCAGACGACCATCAAAGGAACGGAGTAGTAAGGTAAATAAATCTCGACCTCTCCTTCCCCTCTCGCAACTTTCCACTTTGTCCAGTTTTAATTTAACCTTTATTACTTTCCCATTGATTTTCTCCTTTCCCTTCCTTCTCCTCTCCTCTACTTTCTCCTCATCTGATGAATCAAAATTTTGATCTATCTTGAAGGAGAAGTAATATATTACAATATCTTGGGGGTCCATTTGGCTAGTTGTGTGTGTGCCTGCTTTCCGTGTGCATGTGTTCGTAGTTGTTTGGTGTGGCTTTCTTTTCTCCTTTTTTCCGCCGGATTTTTAGCTCATATTTTAGGGGATTCTTTTAACTAAAAGTTAAAGAGAACTATGGGGAGCATTTGGGGATGATTGGATTTGATTTAATGACTGGGCGTTTTGCGTTCCACTCTCTCTCTCTCTCTTTTTTGAGTGCTTTACGTGCTCCTCCTTTTTAGCTTGTGCTAGAGTCTCTCTTTCTCTTTTTTTTGATGTGTGTGTGTCTGTGTGTTTTGAGGTGCGTGACATGGAAGATTGAATGAATTTTTAATATCGATGATCATCATGATGGTCATGGTGGTTGAGTTTTGTTGATAGCCACTTATTTTCTCATGACAAAAATCCAAGAGCCCGACTCTCCATGTCTCTAGTATGAGTGTGTGTGTGTTTGTGTGTGGTGGAGAAAGAGAGTAGTTCCCAGTAAATAGAGTAGTATTCTCTCTATAATGTTACACAATATAATATTATATAGCCCTCTTTCTCTTACCCACTTAGAGTAAAGCTAAAGGAGAGCCGAGGGTACACAAAAAAAATATATAAAAAAAGATCTGTTTAATGACTTGTGTGTGTGTGTGTGGCGCTTAGAGAAAGTCGTCTATGCTTGCCTTCGTGTGTGTACAGTGTGTGTGTGTGCCTATCTATTCAATTTTTGATGGTATGACTCTGTGTTGAATAGGCTCGTGGGAAGCCGTTGGAAGGGGGTGGCCATGTCAATCAGAAGGGAGCGACAGGGCCCAAGACTCCGACCATGACAGCCAAGAATGGAGGGAAAGGTGGGAAACAAGCCCCGTCCGCCCAAAAGGGTAAAGAACTTTCTCCCATTACAATCACAATTAAATGAAATGAAAAAATTTGTCAAAGACAGAGCAAGAGAAAGTCTCATTTCTCTTTCTCTCTTTCCCATTGCTTTACAGGACAGGTCAAGTCGGGTCAGGACACGAAGAAACTGAGCAATAATAATCTTAACGTTAATAAGTCAGTCAACGGACCCGCCGGACACAACAAGAAGAACAAGAAGGGTCAGAGACATCAACAGTACGACGTTGTCGTAAGTCCCCATTTCCTATGTCATAGGTCATCCTGGACTGTGCAAAAGTGCATATTACGTGTCACAGTGCAGAATTTTTAGAATTCATTCAATGAATTTCATTGCATAAATAATTACACACACAAGATAGGATCTATTCAATTTTGCAACAATCATGAAAGCCTACACTAAATCATTGATATTTTGTATTTATCCGCAAATAATTTTGCGAATCCTGCTCTGTCACGTCCTGCCAAACTATGAATGGCGTAGTATTAAAAACAATAAAAGTGTTTTTTTTTCTCTTTTTTCAGGTTACCATCGATCTGGTAAAAAAAACTTTCTCTCGTTTTTTATGACTTTTTTTTCTATCCTCTTCTGTCGTCTCCTTTCCATCTCCTTCGTCTTTTTTCCTCTCTTCTTCACACACAAGAAAAGGGGTCGTTTCAACTATTCAGTCTCTTTTGAAGAGAAAGGGGTCGTGTATGACTGTAGGGGAGGGGATATGCATGAATTTTTTTTCTTCTCGCGAAAAATGAACAGGAGGGGAAAGAGAAGGAAGGAGGGGAAAAAATGGTTGGTCTGACTGGATTTGATTTATTGGTTATATTATGTGATATTCTGAGGGAGATAAAGGAGCATTAAATTAAACTTGGCGTCCCTACTCTTTGCCTTACTTTAGTTTTTCGTCTTTCGTGTGTCTGACTGTGTGAGGAGGAGGAGAGTTCTCCTCCTGGAGAGAAGAGTGTAGAGTGTAGAGAGGAGCGTCCGTCTTCTTCTCCCCCGTTTGCAATTTAAATGTGAAACTTTCTTGCTAAATCTTTACAAATGGGCCCCCTTTCTGGTCGAACCGGAGAAATTGTAGGAATTCCTACAGTTTCCCTGACAGAAGAACATGAAAATGACATGAAGATGAGAAGCGTCGAGAGAAAAGGAGAGGGAGGGAACAAACAGGGCAAATTTTCGTGTCTGTCTCTCCCTGTGTGTCTGACTGTCTGAGAGAGAGAGAGAGGAAAAGAGAGGGTGTGTGTGTGGAGGATTTTCGGAAAACATCATTTTTTTCCAGCTCCTCTTCTCTCCTGTTGGGACGCATGGAGAGCTCTGGAGAAAAATTCTTTTTTTATTATAATTTTCCTGGGGGAGAGTGTCTCTCTCTCTCTTTGTGTGTGTGTGTGACGCTGTCTTTTGAAAGGAGGAGAAGACAGTGAAACTCGTTTGAATGTGAAGAATAGCATTTTGATGTTTTTTGACCTTGTCCCTTTGTGCCTGGGTGTGTATTGGAATTCTCATTGTCCAGGAGAAAGGAAGGAAGGATGTAGCAGCTATTATATTCTATTTTCTCCCTTTCACTCTCTCTCTCCAGATACGGTCTGTTTTCACTTGACTTTCTCTGGTCGAGCTCTGCTCTACGTGTGAGAGTGTCTGTTGTGTGGGTGGAGGGGGAGTGTGAATTCCAGAACAAAAGCAACACTTAGTTGTTTAACATTTAATTAAATGAAATAATTCATTCAATGCACTGCATAGGAAGGCGAGGAGTATAATATACTCAGTATAGAAGAAGAGGAGGAGGAGGGAGGCTCATTGAGATTTTCACTTTTCCAAATTAATTCTGACGCTGTATAATGAGATAGTGGAAGTTGGGAGAGAAAGAACAGGAAGAGTCATTTTCTATTTTCCTATTTTATTCTCTCCGCCCGGCTTCTTCAACAGTTCTCATATTATTATAATTAATTCAGTTTACATGTGTTCGGCGGGCGGGGATCGCAATGCCTGGCTGGGGCCTTACAATACTTTAAGGATTTTGTGGGATTTTGAGAGTCGATATTTTTGGGATCTACTCTCTCACTCGCTCTCTTTGTGTGGATGTGTTATGAGCTCCATGTTGCACACACACGCTAGTGTGTGTGTGAGACTTTTCCTTCATACATAATATAAAAGTAGGGTATAGTCCGATTCGGAGTATATCTGCTGTGATGAAGTTGTACTGTAGTGAAGAGAGAAGTGAGTTGTGTTTCGAGAATTGTGAGATATCTATTTTTAAATAAAAATGTTTGAGAGAGAAGAAAAAAGGGAGCAAAGAGGAAGGGAGTGGGCATTATGCAAATTGAAGGAAGGGAAACGGATGGTTTGGAACAAGACACAGAGAAAAAGATTAGACAATGATGACCTTGACTCCACTTTAGTTTCAGTTTCACTCTCTCTCTCTCGTCCTCTTCTGTTGTGAGACTTTTTTATTCCACAATTTTCTTTCTTGTTATTGTTCTGCCCAATTAGATGAAGAGCGTGTGTGTGTGTTTGTGTGTGGCTCTCTCAAATTCCAATTTCCTCAGTTTATTAAATACACTTTCCGGGGCAGAGTATAAACCCAACTGTCTTGAATAATTTTTGAAGGAGAAAAAAAGGATACGAAGATTGTGTGTGTGTGTGCTTGTGAGGGTATTTGTATGTAGATTAAAGGAATTTTTAATCGTGGTGAAACATTCTGTTCCCTATCTTGAATACCCGGGAACCTTCGTGGTGGTGGTGGTGGTTGGTGGTAGTGTGTGATTTTTTAGTGAAGGAGGGAAAAGATCTGCACACGCCAGCAAATTTTTTTGTGAATATACTTTTTTGACGAGTAAAACACACACACATTCCATATTACACGCAGTTATTGTATTATTATGTACAGCTGGCATTTTCTCGATTTTTTAACGACCAACTACACACACACACGTATTGTAGACGCTGGGTAGACACACGATGTGTGTGTGTGTGGAGGAAGGAGTACTGCTAGTGCTATTTCCATTAAATTTAGAATTTGTTGGGATTAGAAAAAGACATTAAGAGTAATATGGGAAAAATGGGGTTTTTATTTGTGTACTTGATAGGATTTTCCAGAATTGAGACCAAATACTTTCTCTCTCTCTCCCTCTCTCTCTCGAGACAGTTTGGATATTATATGGGGATGGGAGGTAGATATAGAAAATGTTGTTGTAAAAACTTTTCTCTTTCCTCCTCCTCTTTCCTTGTTCAATGACGTTGAAACTAATGGGAGACTTGCCCCTTATAGTTTGTAGTTTGTGATGAAGGCCAATTTTATGTTTTTGTTTGATAATTGAGAAATATCCAGTGCAAGGTTGTTGTTACTAGTTTTTCTAGTATCTCATCATGTTTTCCCCTCCTCTTCTTCTCTTTTCTGTTTCTCAGTGGAGAATCTTGGTTATTTTTAATGGGTTTTGGCTCGCTCAGAAAATACAATGTAATCCTTTTCGTACAAAATACAAAATACCATCCACACACTCAGTCACTCTCACTTAATGTAGTTAGTCAGCTGTTCAATCGTAGTAAAGTCTGGATGGATGGACGAAAGATTCCTTACTTTTACCAGCAGATCCGATCCAGGGTGTCTGTAGGAATAAACAAAATTTGGGATTATTTATTTATTTACCAAAATCCCTTCTCTCTCCATCTTTTCCCTTTAATTTATTCTCTAGACTAAAATTTACGACTGGCATACTAATAATACTAATACTACATCGGACATTGTGTGGAAGAGAATTAAAAATCAATTCATCATCCAGTTTTACAAATTGTGTTACCAGTTACGTACTACTACTCACGTACATAATTGACATTTTACTCATTGTGTGTTCTCAGATTCTGGGGTGACGAGAATCTGAGTTTTGTATAATTTGATCTCCTTTTTAATCCTACTTTTCTTTGATGATAGAGTGTCATAAAGACACAGACAGACATTAACTGTAGGATAAATTTTCATGGAAAATGAAAAGAACAAAAGGAGAAAAGACAATCGAGAGAAATGCCAATCATAATAACATTATTCACAATCTGATGAAAAGGTTTCAATTTCATTCTGTTCATCACACAAACACACTCACACATAAATAACAAGTGAGTCTATCTAATGATGACACTTTGATATTTGTGGTGGTGACACACACAAGGTCAGATGGAAGAACCTCCAAAATATAATAGACATCTGAGTGCCATCGAACAAATTTATGATGACGAGTACTACAGGATCCGACGACTATTACAACCATACAATATTCAACATCAATGTGTAACGAAATTATTTTTTTTGATTCAACTAACCCGAATTTAATCGTACATTTTTTTTAAAAAAATTGTTTTACCTCAAATCGAGTAAGTCCTAGTGCTTCCCTATCGATTTGCCCTTATTTTTCTTATTATCGACCAAGGTTACTCTCTTGACCGGTTTGTTGAGATGGTGTGCTTTAGTGTGATGGAGGACTGGTCTTTTAGTTGTTCTTCTAGTTTTATTCATGCGTTGAAAGATGATTTCAGGTGGTAAAGTGATCCGGATATCCTCCGTAACATATCCAGTTTCAAAAAATGGCGGTAGAACAGGGAACGTGACTGCCAGTTCAGTTTGAATTTCTTCTTCAGTTGTGGCTTCAGTTGTTTTTCTCTTCTTGGTCGTCGGTTTTTTTGCTGGTGGTTTTGGTTTTGGTTCTGGAGGTTTAGTCGGCACCACTTTCCTTACACCCTTCGTTGATATGGGTTCCATGGCTGTTGGCCAAGTCCCTGTGACCCCCGGCGCTCCTGTGGTCACAGAAATCAGTTTTGTCCCCTTGACTGGAACTTTTGGAACTCCTTTCACAACTTTTGGCAATTCGCCCGTGGATTTAGTCAAATTTGAGGGTTTTTGAGTAGTCACAATCACGGGTTTTTTTTGTACGGCAGCCTTCCGACCTTCCATCAATTGACCTTTCTTCCTCTCGGTACTCTTGGACCGAGTATCAAGTTTTCCATTTGATTTGACAGTTCTGTCATATTCGTGTATACTTTCAATGGATCGTACGTCATGCAACCAGGAAAGAAGTTGGTCTTGCTCTCGTCTTGTTCCAAGTTCCGCCTTCTCATGACCCAGGAGAAAGTCTCCCTATGACCCACACACAATTAGGTCTCAAGATACTGTACAGAAGATGCTCGATTTTACCTGAGTGAGGAGGAAGGAGGAGGTGAGGACCCCAAGAGCTGCGGTCACCGTCAACCTCATTTGCCAACGACAATGACCTTGAAGAACCAAGATGAACTAATTATTGTGCTTCCTATTTTGTTGTGTGTCTGATTAACTCACCATTATATTAAAAGGAGACAAATTCGACGGTGGAGGACAAATGAAAGTGGAGACACACACTCTCACTAATACAAAAGGAAAAGAGTTGTAATGTTCAAAAAAAGGGGGGTTACATGTTCTGGTTTTCCCCTCCTCCTCCAAACTGTTGACAAAAAAAAACAGTATCACACACACACACCATGGAATGGAATGAAGGAAGAAGGGTTGTGAACAATTATTTAATTACTTGAAACCAAGTCGTTCCATTGTGTGTGGGGAGCATTAATGGGATAATAGTTAGCAAACTATCTTTTGTCACTCTCCAGCCCTCCCACCGAGTCAAAATTGTGAGACTTGACTAGGATGGTGTGTGTGTGTGTGTGTGTGTAAACAAAAGTTTGTAGTACATTCCCTCTATTTTTTATTACACACTTTTCCACTCTCATCCTGAAAGGAGACGACGACTCTTTTGTGTGTCTATGCGTACACTAATTTTTCCCTCCTTCCTTGACTCATTCAAAATTAATCCCGGAATTTGAGAATATTGTTCAAAAATTGTAAATAATTATTTCAGACGGAGTATGGACTGTCGGAGGAGCAAGTCGGAGGTAGGGAAATGTGTAATCATTAAATATGAATCCATTATACATTTTTTTTCTAATACCCCAAACAAAACTCCCACACAAAATCCTTTCTCTTTTTTTGTGATGTTGTTTCCTTTGGGAATACTAAAGTATTATTTTTTGTGTGTGGAATATTCCAGAATTTAAGGAGGCTTTCATGCTGTTCGACAAGGACGAGGATGGGATGATTACAGTGGCAGAGTTGGGAGTTGTGATGAGGTCACTCGGACAAAGGCCCACAGGTAAAAAAGAGAGACCCATTTTCTCATATAAACCCTCTTTCACTCCACTTTCACTCTCTCTCTTTCTCCAAGTCTCAATGGGTAATCAATCATCCGGAATGGGGGAGTTGAGCTGCGTGTATTTTATAGTCGATAACTAGAGCATTCATGTGACACAAAGATATAACCGAAACCCGGGCTCCCTGACGAGGGACTGTGTGTGTGTGTGTGTGAGTGAAAGAGGGAAAGGGAGAGGAATGTCGAAAATTCTCATTCTTATTATTATAATGTGATATGCAAATTTTTTTCATCATCATCATTCCTCCAGCCCAGGAGGAGAATCGCCGAGTGTAACAAAGTAGTTTAGTTCACTCCGATTCTTCCCCACATAAGGGAGGGTGTGTGTGTGTGGGAGAGACTGGAGAGAGAGGGAGAGAGAAGTAGAAATGCTCGTTATGTGGGTCTATTTCCGTCGACGATGACTCACACCTGTGTCAAAATTCCTCGGATTTTTTTTGGGAGAATTTGAAGGCTTGAGTCGGAGGAGACGGGAAAGGCGGGCTGGAGAAAATGGAGGAGATGAGATTGAAAAATGGGAATTAATTATAGGGAATGATGTGTGTCATTACAGATGTGGAGTTGGCTGAGATGGTGAGTCAAGTCGATGTGGATGGGAATGGAACGATAGAGTTTAACGAATTTCTCCAGATGATGTCGAGGAAGATGAAGGATGCTGACTCGGAGGTGGAGTTGAAAGAAGCATTCAAGTGAGTCACTTTCACTTTCTGTTTACAAGAACAACAATTAAGGATTCTATTGTACATCGTTTTTCCTCTCGAGTTGGTCTCTGTTAGTCAAGTGGGGGTGCAGGACAATGGACAAATTTATTCATGTTTTAATTGACTAATGATTGTGTGTGTGTGATTTGGCAGAGTGTTTGACAAGAACGGGGACGGTTTGATCTCCTCCGGAGAACTACGCCACGTCATGACGTCACTCGGGGAAAAGTTGAGTGATCAGGAGGTGGATGACATGATAAAGGAGGCTGATCACGACGGGGATGGTAATTAACATATAATACCAAAATTAATATTTATGAACGATCGGAGATTCAACCAAGATTTTTTCTATCTATTTCAAGGGATGGTCAACTACACGGAGTTTGTCGCAATCCTGACCTGCAAAAATTGATTCGGTTAATTTATCTACTCCGCCATTGTCTTCGAAACTTTCCCTTTGGTTGTTACATATTATCTTTGTTTTTTCTGAAAAACAACACAAGCTACCGACCATTAACACAAATTTTGAAAAGGGTTTTGTTCAAAAATGTGGGGTTTGAGCGTATTAGATTCAATTCGCCATTTTTTCCCTAATGTTTGACAAAGTATTGTCAAAATGATACAATAATGAAAAAAGAGACTCGGATTTCGACTCGAAATTTTCGAGATGAAATGGAAGAAGGCTCAAGTAAGAGATATCTGTTCCTTTGTCAAAAATAATGGATATGTCCTACATTTTACAAATTGATCTCAGGAGAGATTAGTTAATCAAAGAATTGAGTTGAAAATTAATCGGAAGAATCATTACTGCGAATTATTTTTGAAATTGTTGCAAAATTTGACATTTAATAATATATTTTCCTGGATGCTTCAACTGATGTATATTTAATGGTCGGTAGAAAATGAAAGATTTTGGAGTCAAACAATCATTCTTTGGAGTCATCCTTTGTTTCTATAAGGTCCTCAGACAAATGACACAATTTTAGATTAATTTGATACACCATGATTCATTATGAATCATTCATAATCCCTTCCTCTTCATTAATTCCACTCTGATATTATTGTCATTTGAAATGAGTCATTTCAAAGGATAATTTGTCCATGTTACGTCATACATTAAATTGATTATGAATTTACTCCTGAAAAACAGCTTCATTAAGTATAATGTCAATACATCTATATACTTATACTATAATAATAATAATAATTATGTGATTGGAATGAAAAACGAGATTAAAAAACCATGATTTCACGATACGATTACAATTTAGGAGCTAAAAACTTGCTATAGATTTACAAGTAGAGTTAATTAATAAGATAGTAAAAAAATTATATTATGTTAGCTAAAAATGGTTTACCATAATTCTCAGATATATAAACTTAAATAATACTTACTGCTACAATAGTCACACACACGGATACTTAATATAATATTACTAGTTATAGGTTAATAAACAGATAATTATGCAATGGAAAGTGTAAATGTCAAAATAATTAATTAAGAAAAACGGCTAGGAATGCCCGTGTCGTGAGCAAAATGTGTGTGCACACAAAAAATAGGATTGTTTATATTTATTTAATTATTATGATTTTTATGGTACAAAGGGATAAAAGCTTTATTTAATTTAGTTATGAGAAATACAAAAGTGTAGGCCGCCATACTTTGTATAAGGCTTTGTAAGAGTACCTGGCTATGTCCACATTCTTGAAATTTTCTTTCTTTTTTTTGTTTTGTAAAAAAGCCAACAACTAAATAGTAGCTGCAACTTTTGATCGTGACTGCCAACTTTTACTAGTTAAAATGCACAAAAAGAAAATCGAAGACATACTCTCCACAAAAAAACAGTTTGAATTTAATAGTTCAATTTTCAGTGCTTAAAATTGTGCTAAATAAAATTACGAGCAGCATCTCTGTTTGCCTTCAAAAACTTGATAGTTTCAGGATAAATGCAGTTTAAAAATGTGTTTTCAATTTTATTATTATTACTGTCAGTTATCTAGAATTACAAGAACCACAATACAATAATTTAAAGTGTATTCTCGAGAGAGAAAAAAAAGAACGTTTTAAATTCGTGAAAAAAACGGTTATAACAAAATTTGTACAAAAATTATGATTGATAATTGGAGATTTTTGAACTTATTGTTAGACACATAGATGATTTGAGATTGGAAAACTCAAGAATCTTGCGTCAAGATTTGTTAAAAAGAAAAAATTATGAATCATAATTTTAAAAAATATTTTTAAAAAAATGTGAAAACATTATGGACGTACACACGTATATCTCACAATATACTTGTAATGTACTGACTTTAATGTGTATATTGTATTAAAAAAAGTGTTAAATTTTAATAGATATATATATTTATTTGTATGGATTCAAAAAATATATATTGTATATTTAAAAAATCAAGAAAAAAAAGAAGGATCGGGACTACATAGTAAAGAGAGAGACACTACATAAACTTATATATTGTATTAATATTGAGATAATTATATACAAAACAAAAATAAGGAACAAAAAGGAAAAAAAATTGTATTATATTTATCTTCGACGCACCTACAACAAATTAATACAAAAAAAATTATTTGACTCGCTGCAAAAAAAATAAAAACATTGATAATATATATATATATATATACATAAATATACTAAAAAAAGCTACAAGATTATATAATAAAAGTATAAGTAATTAAGAAAATAATATATTATTATAAAAACGCAAACTCTCAGTTTTACGAAAGGAGGAAAGGGGAAAAAATGTTAGTTTAAACAAAAAGAAAATTGATATTGAATATTATACAAAAAAAGAGAGAAAAATTTAAATTGTGTGATAATTGATAATGCTTTTATACGTACGCATGTTGGGAGCTTAATTAGATTGCTGTTGATTGTTATTTAACAAAAAAAAAGAATGTAATCTCTGGCAAAAAGAGTTTACACACACATTAAAAAATACACACACATTTAAAATTATGCAATTAGATAAAAACATAAATATATGCAAAAAAATACATACAGTTAAAAATATGTACGATACTACACAAAAAAGCATTAAATTTAGTGATACCACATAAAACTATGAATATTTAAGAGATTCCTCACACAAAAAGATTATTATATTGCATAAAAAATGAATAATTATGATATTTTATTAATTTATGATTTGTAAAAAAGGGAAAACTCATTAATTTGTAATTTTTGTATACACATCTACTCCACACACGCAGTACGTGTGTGTGGGGGACTTTTCCAGACACACACACTCTCACTTTCACTCTCTTTCACCCACACACATTTTACATTGTTGTGTATTGATTGACAACGACGTTGTAGACTTTCTCTCTCTTAGAATCGAACAAGAAATTAATAATTTTTAGAATTTTGTAGAAGTCAAAAAAATGCCGAAAATTGGGAATTCGGAAACAATTAGCCTCAACACAGATCGTGTAATTAGTTATGGAAAAATACGCAGGATCGTATTATTTCGTACTGTCTCGATACAGGGATGTGTAATAAAATGTGTAAAATAAATAAAAGAGCCCCACCGAAAGTTGTACTCTTCGGATATTTACGGATTCGGTGTATGTAAAAAAGGAGTAAGGCACGACGACACGTTTTTTTTAAATTATGATTTTCCAAATACAATGACTTAGTGCAATGGATATTATTATGCATTTTATTATTGATAAATTGAACAACAATAACTGATGCTGTATGATTTTCAAATAAACTATGTATATATAATATAAACTAAACGACAAAAAGGATGGAGTGTGTGTGTGGGAGGGAAGGGTGTGCGTTCGGTACACAATTTTATTTCACACAAACACACAATTTACTACCCTCTCTCTCTCTCTTAATTAGGTCATGTCATCCAGAGCACACGTATCCTCAGCTCAGCATAGCATATTGTACTGTACTGTGTGTGTGTGTACACTGAATGAAAATTCCAAATTCCGTGACAATCTTTCATTCATCTATTTTACTCTCTCTCCCTCTTTCTCTTACTTTCTCCCATCCCGCTTTCTCTCATCCTCATCTCTCTCGGTTTTTTTTCTCTCTCTCTCTCTCTCTCTCTCATGAATCTGCAGCTGCTCTACTCTCTCTCTCTTTCTCTCTCCTCCTGCACCACCTTGAAGATCCTGATTCTCCCGAAAGTACCTAATAGTCCCAGATTACACACACACACACAACATGCAAAGAATTGGAGCAAAAAAAATACACACACAAACATTACATATTGCGGCAATGCTGTATGTACAAAATCCACACACACAATATCTTGGAGTACATGTGTGTGTGTGTGATGGGGGATGGGAAGATAGAAGCTTTAAGTATCCAGCAGCAGCAGCAAAAGAAGAAGAATTCGCCCAATTCTCTCTCTTTTTCTCTCCGAAAACTACCTTTAGTTTTGGTGGTATGGTTTCGTACACACACACACACATGATACGACCTGATCGTATTGAGGACGCGCATGCATGGACAAGGTAAAGAGAGAGAACCGAAAATGTTCGTTTTGGAATTCTTGGGTGGTGTGTGTGTGTGGAGTCTGGTGGAGAGAGAGAGACTCGGTTATTCGGAGAGAGTTCGAATCTTCTCCCGAACCCATCCCTGAATCCGACGGAGTCGGCCGACGAGGAATTTTTTATCCCCACCCCCCAAATTCACAAATGGATTTTCTCGGTGTATGTACGACCCATGTGTACTATGGAAGATACTCCTCCTCCCTCCCCTCTCCTTGTCCTCCTCCTCCTCCTCAGTCTGATGTCGACCTACATTTCCTCTTCCTCCTCTTTTACACTTCTTGTTCTTCTTGTACAGAGATTCTATTCCATTCCTATTTTCTGTCCTATGTGTGTTTGTTCTACTACTACACTCACTCTCTCTCTACTTTCTCTCTTCGTGTGTCTATCTAGGCTACACACACTGCCTGCCTCCCTGCCTCCACTTCTCTCTCTCTCATCTCCCACTTCTTCTTCTAACCTCCTCCTCCTCCTCTCTCACTCTCACTCACTCACTCACTTTCTCCTCTCTCTGTTGTAATAATAATAATAATAATAATACTTCCACCTCTTATAAAATAATACACACACACTCCTCATCTTCGTTGTGTGTGTGGTTGGACAGGAGAGTCTCTCTCACACACACAAACCAGGGGACGGGACGACACACACACACACAAGGGTTTCATGATTATTTTTGCAATTTTACAATAGTACCAGTCAACCTCTCTTCTCTTCTCTGTGCTCTTCGGCCCACTCGGACTGTGTGTGTGTGCTTGGTGGTGGTGGTGGAAAAAGGGGGTACGGGTATTTAATCCATGCTCCGTCACTTAAATTGTAATTAATATCTCGACGGTGGAACTCGGCCCTTGAGACCACTAGCCAGCTATCTGTCTTGTAATATAGATACAATACACACACACACACCAAAAGAATAACAACAACAACAATTTATATATGGGGTAGTGGGAGGGAAGGGAAAGAAGAAACTTTCTCCTCTCGGATTTTGAGGAATTGTGCGTCAGCTGCGTATTTATTATTATTAATCTTCCCAAAGAAATTAAGATTGAGGAACATTCATGGATTCTCCGTTCCAGTTTGTGTCCATCCTTTCTCTTCCCTTCAGAATGGCGTGAATTGAAGATTGAAAAGAGAAAAAAAAACAATTTGTACGATATTTCGCTGCTCGCTTTCACTCTCTCTCTCTCCGAGTTTTGTGGGTCATCAGAGGGAGTCTTCATGTTGTGTAGATGTGTGTACATATACCTTTGAGAAGAAGTGGGTAGAGTGAGAGTGTGGATGAAAATACAGGTCAAGTGATTGTGTGACATGGGGAAATCATAAAATAAAAGAAAGTTCCTCAGGAAAAAAGGGGAAAGGACAGAGAAAATAAAAAAAGAGAAAGTGGCGGAAAGGAAGAATCGGGTAAATAAAAAAAAGACCGAAAGGATATTCAGGTACATTGTTGGACGGTTGGAATTTAAACTATGTCGTCATGTCAAGAGAGGTAAGGGGTCACAGAATTGACCTACATTTATTTTATAGCACGAAATTTGAATTTGTGAGTTTTTTGAGCAATATTTGTTTTGTGATAATGGAGAATTTATTTATTTTGGAAAAATTGTAGAGACCAGGAAGGAGACCATTTAAAGTTTGGGGTAAGTATTACATAATATGTAACAAAGTCTGTATATTTTGTGCGTATTAAACAAGTGCTTAGTATAAAATGGATAACTAATCTTATTTCTGTTTTTTAATCATTAAAGATAGTTGTCGAAATGCGAGGAAAGCGTTAGTCGTCTCATCTCTTGAAGAACTAATTGTTCGAGGTTTGTTTATTTATGGAAAAACTTTTTGAAGAGTCACAATACTTATGTGGCGGGTTTGAGTTTAACAAAAATTAATAATTTTATTGAATTTACAACAGGGAGAGAAAAGTTAAGTATAAGCGACTTGGAAAATGTAAGTTTTGTAATTCAATTAAATGTTCAAAGAACTTACTTGGTAGTCAAGATTTTGTTGATGATGAAAGTTGATCTAAAAAAATTTGATACAATTTTTTTTTTGTTTAGGTCCGAGCTGTTTTGGAATCGGATGGAACACAAGTGGACGATTCAGAGTATTTTAGGTTAATATTTAGTTACATTACAATTGAGATATAAAAAATAAAATTTTAATTTTGATTTTAAATGGAATGAACTAATATTGATTTTTTGTTTTACATGTTCAATCCAACATCGGATTCGGCGAAAACAGGAGTTTAGCGGATAATACCGTTTTTTTATTGCTCAGAGTAGGGGAGAAATGGACACCAGCCAGGTAATAATGTTAATTTAATTAATTTCACAGCTGCTTCAATTTTTGAAAAGTTACTGATAAAATGGAATTTGTTTTTTTTAAATTTTGCAGAGTCGATGTCATCAGGGCTGGTGAGTGAGGCTGGGGAAATAATTTTTTTTAAAAAATATTTTATACTTGACCCATTTTTTAAAAAATTGTTTTGATGACATTTTATTTAGCTCTGTCATCGATTCCAAAGATAGTCTGCGAAGCAATATCATGCCTCGACCTACAAGATGAAGTTCCTTCTTGGAAAATCATGGAGAATCGAGGCAGGATTACAATAGTAAGTTTTTGTCTATTTAATCTGAACAATCTGTGGAAACTATGTTACACTGATTAATTCGATTACTGTATTTACTAGGTGCTCAATTGGGATCAGGTACGTTTTTTGGGATCCCCCCACTCTCTCTCTCTCACACACTCACGCAGAAATTAATTAATCATAAAGTTATGAATATTTAATAATTGTGGGCTGGAATAATGACGCTTTTGATGATAATGATAATTTGACATAGGCTCATCATCATCAACAAGATTTACTAGATCAGCAGATGAAGGGTCGTTCAACTTTAGCCCCGCCGGGGAGTGGGAGTAGTAGTTTGGGTGTGAGCCCTACGAACAAGTTCCCTCATGGTATCCGGACATCGGTCAACAAGGATGGGAAGCTGGAGACGATCATCAACGACTTTGGCAGCCACCGTACACCAAGCATCACTATTTGTCGGGAGGATAGCAGTGGAAGACCTTGCAGGTAACTTTCATCAGTTTTCTCTTTTCTAATTGTGTGGATTTCTTTCTTTTTTCCATACCTAGTAAGTATTACTTACATATATTTTTATTTTCTATTATTTAACAGAACGCATCACGATGACCACTCGAGTTGTAAGACCCGATGAATAATCAAATATATAAAAATAAATATCAAATGTAATTAAATAAGGAATTAATGATAATTAATTTTTCACAGACAAGTACCTTCCTCGTCAGGGCAGTTCATCTTTAGAGTCCACCACGAATGCTCCTATCCATGTACACACCGTCGAATGCTCACAACGTGGACTTTACACTACTTCGACGGGACGACAAAGTCCTCCAGGTCAGTCCCTTTATTTTACGAAACATGTATTTATGAACCAAGTTCCAAGTCATTTTTTAAAATTTTAAATCTAATTATTCAGAGCCTTCGACCTGCGACTTTCACTGCTGCGCTCTGCATGAGGTAAATATGTCTAGCGTCTAAATTAATTAATTCAAGGGCATTTATTAAAAATAAAACTGTTCAAATTATGTAATACAATTATGAATAAAAATTTACAGGAGGGGAGAAAGATCGCAGCCCCTGAGAATAAGGTAGAGCCCTGTCAAATTTTTGTATCCCAATTTTACAATGTACACATAAACTCGACATCCCGGTCATAATGTAAATAGGATATTGTCCAGAAATATAATAATTCGAAACTTATTTATTGTTTCCTTTTCTCTTTGGGACTATTGTTGGTTGAAAGGTGCACAAGGCTGTAGGTGAGGCGCTGTCTCTCTCTTTTTCTTTAACAATCAGTTAAATTCCTTGTTACTTCATTTGACCTAATGATATGTTGTGTGTGTTTAGCCACATCCCCGATAGATCCGTCAATGTTTGAAGGACCCATGGCCGCTGCTTCACGCTCAAGTTCTAGGTACTACAATTTTTATAATAAAAAGCTAATGCGGCAAAATATTTTCGGTACATGTTCACAAGTGTCAACTGTAAATTTACTATTCATACACTTTTGTATAACAATAGAGGTAAAAAAAGTGTTGCTACACTACATTCAAAACAATGAATTATTTAGACACAGTACTGAGTTTGAACTCACAATAGTTGTCGTCAACAAAAATAATTGATTCATCAAGCAATGATTCTATAATGAAATCTTGAATCGGTTCTTCCAGGAACTGAGCACTCACACGACGACTCTCTTCAATATATTGAATAATTTTCGTAACCGAAACACCAGACTTGTATAATGGTTTATTAAAGGCCTCAGTTACTAGTATATCGATATTGTCACGAGCCCAGGTCTTCCATGTATCTCGTTGAGCTTCCCCCTTCTTAGAAAACTCTGCCAATGCTCCCTTTAGATGAGCCCTTGCTCCTACAACAGCATAGTATGAAAATTCAGTGAAGTTTTTCTCAAATGGGAATAAATATTGTAAGTACAAAGAAGAATAAAACATTTCCACTCACCCTTGTCCAGTTTATCCAAATCATCCAGATGGTCTCTGCTTTTGGTAGCATAGATTTCGTATCTCACACACGGTTTGACCTCGTCTGCTGTCTAGTAACCTACAGAGTACACTCCAGAATCCTTAAGACTGGCAATGTCCAAGTGAAAGCCAGCTTCCATCATTTTCTTTAAACTTCCACAGCCAAATTTAGCTCTTTTATGTGTAGCTGTCTTCGTCTTAGCCTGAAAAAAAAAATTTATTTTAAAAAAAATTATATTTGGTATATGTGATAATTCTTTCATGTGTTATCACATATTTATTGACATGGTTTACTAACGTCGCGAATAAGTTGAGCAACAGCTGATCGTGTTGAGTGGCTTCCGCTCACTAAATGAAAGCCGGAAGCATAACCATGAGGTGGAGGTTCCTTCGTCTTGCTATTTTCTTTGAATGTACACACCCAATGTGTGTATACATCTGAGTTAAAATAGTACAAATATTAACATTCGTTAAACTTTTTTCTTTCACATATGAGAGAGATTAAATTGGTATATATGTAACTCAAATCATACATTCAAACTTACTATCATCATGAGCCTCTTCCTCATAATTAATAGCCTTGACGGCTCTATTTTCAGAGTACAGAACTGTTATCGTTTTTTCCAAGTTGTTTTTGCTCTCCGTTTCTGCAAATTTAAGAGAATATTGATATAATTAAACATTTGATAAATGTAGCAAATGTTATGGACATACTGTTCGGACGAAATTAAAGTAAACGGTACTCACTTGTGTGAAAGTTTTTTGTATGGGTGCGAAGGTTGCTAGCGCTCGACTTAATAACCGAACATATTGGACAAACATGTTGACGGTTAAAGTGAACATCTTGAATGTGTACAATACAATTTCGCGTGTTCACGAATTTACCCCCACAGGTACAGTAAAATCCATCATCCTCCTTTATGTCGTCCACCATTTGGACATATTCAGGATTATACGGGTCAAATGGTGGTCCGACTGTTGTAAACTTCCTTTTCGTCCCCTCCCCATCAAAGTTTTGCTTATCCTCCGGTACTTTCAGTCTAGTTTTCTTTGGCTTACTCTTCATTTCTTCTAATTGATTCTCCAGACTCTGAATTCTTTGATGTAGAGCTAAACTTCATTCTCCAATTTTTCATTCTGGTCCGACAGCTCAGTATTTTTGTCCAATAGTTCAGCATTCAACTTCAGTAATTCTTCAATAGGATCAGGCGGTGACGGAGGGTTTGATTTTACACCAGAGTCATCATCCTGCACAAAGAAATAAAGAAAGTTCCGAATATGAGTCAATTACATATACAAAATTAATTAATTCAACATGTAGATTCTCCATGTTTGTATATAATATGTACCGTAGAATTGGAATAAGCATCATCACCATCTTCCTCGTCACTACTACTACTGACAGTCAATCTGGTTCTCTTAGTTATTGCACGCTCAGCTGAAACAAGAGAGAGAAACATTGTACGTAAATATGTACATACCGTAATGTGAATACGTTTTGTAAAATGAGTGTATTAAAAACAACACTTACTTTCTGACTCAGAGTCACTCGAAATTCCAGGACTTAATGGTATCTTCCTTTTAGATACCACAGGAGAGCTAATGTGATCCTCATCATTTGAGGTTGAATAGTAATCGTCCATCTCCATGCCTTAGAAATGGAATGAAATTGTAATAATATTACATCATCCTCACATTAAAAAAAACATGTCAAAAAGATATGAATGATCATATCTGATGCTTACCTCTTGATCTAGATTCCACTCCGACTACGTAGACCAGTTTGCACTCTTAACTAAACGTTGACTACACTGCATACTACATTGACTATGCATTTAAAGTTTGCAAACAGGGAGGAGGAACTTCGAACCAATTTCGAGCCGAATTTGAAATTTTTTTAAAATCCCGCAAAAAACCAAGCATGAAGTCGACATTGTGAACTTACCTATTTATATATTAGGGAGGTTGTTAAACACTGTTTTGTATTCATTTGTTGTGTCCAAAGGATGTCTTTGGAACACAATGACAACTTTGCGAGATATCCATGAGTACAGAAAATGAATACAAAACAGTGTTTAACAACCTCCCAGATGATCCATAATCTACATAGATTAAATTTTCAATTGCTTTCTGTTCTAGCCTGTTAAAACCTACGCAACTCCATACTCATCATGTTCGATTCATGGACACGAATAATCATCATCATCACGGTTCTCACCTGCCACCACACCATGGACCATCAACCTCTTCCTCCGCCTCCCTCCGTCATCATCATCATCATCACCAGAAAATCATTGAGATTACCAAGGATACTCAGAGTACATCCTCATCCTCCGAAGAGTCGGAGGACACGGAGAACATGTCCAGTTGTGAAATCAAGTGTGTCAAAACTCTCCTCCTCACCGACAGTTGTAATGGGGAGTGTGTCAAGAGCAATAGTCTTAGTATTAAGGACATTGGGGTCATTTTGGAAAGGTTAGGCTCAAAGATTGTAGATGTGGAGAGACTGGACCGATCCTGTGAGAATCAAAATGTCCGATGGGCAATACGAGCGACTGTCCTTGGTGGAGATTTGGTGGACCTTGGAATTGTTTATAATGGGAAATATTATAGTATTTCAGAGACGATAGAGTTTGAATTTCCTCCACCTCCTCCTCCTCCAGAGGATGATGTCGAGGACATGAGGCTTTAAACCCCTCTTCCATTTTAATTACATTCAAATTCTTCTCTTTGGCTAGTCAGGTTGATCGACGCTGGTCTAAATTTGTTCCAGATTGACTTTTCTCTCTGGGATATTCTCGAGAGTTTAATCGATGTCGATCATCTTTTTTTACTTTTTCATCTTTCTCCACTTTTCTGACTCATTTCCAAAAGTTATGATACGTACTAGGATTGACCCACCCACAAGGATTTAAACTAGAACTACTTATTAGTATAGTTGATTGACTTGCTCATCTCCTTCATCCGATGAAGGGATGGGGAAAGTTGTTTATCCTAATTCGGATTTGGTCATTCGGATATTTAGAATGGAGTTGGAGGATTCTATTGGTTGACAAAGGTTAGGAGTTTAAAAAATACGGGACTGTCACTTTACCTTTTAAATAAAATTTGTTAGTGAGGTAATGAGATCATGAAACTGATTGGGAAAGCTCTTTAGACACACACGCGCATTCAAGGAGAGAGATTCTTGGACAGGTAAAAATTATTTGAAATTGTTAAATTGTACTCATTATAACTACGAGCGGATGGTGGAATACTTTTGGAACAGTCCGATTTTGGTCCAAGATGAGAAACATTACAAGTTTTAATGTACTAGTGGGACACATTTTATTCATTTTTGAGCCGTAGAATCAGTTTTCTCGAGTGAACGTAACTTTCCTCCAAAAACTTGGAAAATGTGATTCGACAAACTGATTCACGATCAAAAATGGATGACTGGGCGGAGTTCTGGGATTAGAATTGGATTGATTCTCGTATTGTTGACGGAAATTAAACTGCCAAAAAGAATTGTATTGATAAATTAGTTATTTAAAAAACGAGCAGGAGAACATAACTCATTTCATGATGATGGTGAAAAAAAAAGAGAAAAACTAAACTATTTACGAGCATTATAAATAAATATATATAATAGTTACTAGGACTTGTGCTATTAAAATTTATTAAAAACTTGTTCAGTATGAAGAATAACATAAAATATATATATATTATATTCGGGTTGTCATATAAAAAATGAAGTTGAGTATTAAATATATATATATATAATGTGAGTAGAGGCTATATATAAATAAATATATATATATGAGACATATATGAGATTGTATATTAATTATATATAGTCAAATATTTACCGAGAGAAATTATTACGATACGATACGATATTATACAAATATATATATAACGATATATTACAAAATGATAAACAATTTTTCAGGTTGTAAAAAAAACGTACACACTGTGAAAAAGAGGGGACGGATTCAGAGTTAAATTATAAGAACGTAAAACATTAAATTATGTCACGAAACAACTAAGAAAAATAATAATGACATGAATACTGAATACTCTTTAAGTATTATAGTGGACACTTACACACACACACACACACGTCAAATCGCTTCCTATAAAACTATACTACAATTTTAAAAGAATTCCATGTATGACTGTCATAACGTTTACATATATGCAACTGATCACTGTTAAAAAACATTCCAAGTATGCAAGAGGAAAACAAAGGGGATTGTAATAATTAAAAGTAGGATAAGCCATGTCGAAGAACACACAACTATGAAAAATATTGTAATAAAATACCTTAGTACACACCTTAGTACTTGATCATGGTATTTAGTAACTTATGTAAGTAGTACTCAAGTAGTTCTTCCACTTGTGTTTAATCAAATCGGTATCTTTTTTTTGATTAACTTTCTTGTTCTCCATTTCATCAATATGAAAACTACATTCCTCGACACAACAAAGTCTGTTCAATGCAATTAATTCTTAATTCTGTTATCTATCACACACACGACACACACTTCAACAGACACACACAACATGTTATACAATTTTTCAATGTGCCAAATATACGAACAATAAGAATAAGAACAGAACATCAAAAATCTACATTCTACAACAAGCAATCCAATTGATTGAGTGAAGAAATACTAATAAACTTACTAAATAATGTAGAAATTGTACGGAGGAAAAAGGCAGAACAGAACAAGATAGACAGAGATGGTGAGAACCAGTTCAATTTTATGAGGCCAAAATCATGTTGTTGTTGTCACTGAACACTATACACTGTATTCGTATCATAGGTACCTAACCATAACTATATATAATATAGTACTACGTACATTAACATTACATACTAACTACTAATAGTTATAATCAAGTTTAACTCTAACTTATTACAACAATACCTAATACTGCCGAAAGAAAAATGAATTCACCGTTTTTCTCAGAATTTTTGTTCCCTCTGATTGTTCATTTTACTATTGGAAATAAGTGGAGTAAAAGAATTCCTTAGGACGAGTAACCAAAATTGACTAGAGAAATGAAAAGGGAAAGTGAAATTAAGAGAGATAAAGTTAAAAAATTATAGTCTGTAGCCCTCTACGTGTCGACCTGATTTTTCAATCGGATAATTCAAATTTCCAAAGGGTGCTGCTGATTCAATCGTTACGTAAATATTTAATGAGATGTAATGAGAAGAAAATATGAAAAAAGGTCTTGAATGTTTCATACAATATTGTATACTCATAATTATGGCGAAAGAGGTCTGGATTTTTAGAGATTTACTATAAAATATGTACTTGATAGGGAAGACACTTATGGGAGAGACTTTGAATGATGATTACGAGGATAATATTTAATTAAAAATTATGGATGATTAATATACAATGTGGAGACTCTGTTGGTTGTTTTTTCATGTTCATGTACTTATGTAGTTTATCAAAAAAACAAAAGAAGAACAACAAATAATGATTGTGGAATAACTTTTTCAAAAAAAAATTTATTAATTCTGTGTTCTCTTTCTCAAAAAAATATCCTTTCTTGATTGCTGCTGGTTCAGCTTTTCACACAAAAAATGAGATGAAAATAAGAGAGAGAAAATGAAAAAACTCATCATAAATTGTGAATCGTGATGTGGTGGAAAATGAGAGACATTTTTTCTAGTGATTTCAAAACCTTTTTGAGAAAATTTGTACTTGTAAGACTTTTTATCTTATGGTTGCTCTTCACAAACAATATTCTTCCGTGTAAAAATACTATCTTTGTGTTATCAATTTTAAAAACTATAACTTCCATTCTCTCTCTTGGTTTTCCTCTACTACTACATAAGCAAAATAAAACAAAAAAAGGATCCTCGGTAAATTGAAAAATCGAAAGTTATAATAATGTATAAGGAGTATGAAAATTAATAAAAAAAAACACACAACAACAACAACATAATATTATACATATATAAATATTTAAGAATGGATATTTACTACTAACTACTTACACTGTCAATAATATAATGTTATTAAACAATTACGGCAAAAAAATATTGTTCTCGTTTATAAAAATTCAATAAAATCATGCAAAATGAGGTTCATGTCGTTGGAACTTTGATAAAAAAAAATATTTTTGGCTAGTCTACTTTATTTTCAGTTCATAACTGTGCATGAAAAAGTTTCATTATGCAGTTGAAATTCATCTTTTGCATCAATAATTTTTTCAAACGTTTGGAAAACAAAGGAATTTAACAGTTTCAAATTGAAACTGCTAAATTAGCAGTGCTAATTGGCTTCACGCCATGGATCCCAGTCGAATGGAAAAAAAGAAATGACACTGGAAAGAACACAAATCGTTGTTCCATTTTAATGTATTTTTGTCTTCAATAAATGACTTTTTATTTCTTTTAAATATTAAGGTTACCGGTTTTGTTTTCATCTCATCGTTATCATCTTTATATGATTATAGAGCTCATTCCCATTAAATCTTATCATAATTATAATACTTAATATTGTTTGTAGTGGACACGATCTGACTCGCAACGATGCTTCTGGACAATATTGTACAAATTTTTAAGGTTTTTCCTTTGACCTTTTATCTCGTTTCTTCATCTCATCTAACATGTGTTAAAATTTACGTAACTACTATATTTTAGATTGATTCAATCCGAGTGAAAGTTGACAGTTTTCACTTTTTACGTAATCTCTGTTTTTGTTGTTGTATTTGAGTTCATAATGTATAGTTTAAGTACATACCGCTAATTGCCTAATGTATGTTAATAATATCAATTATTATACTTATTATTGGAGTTTTGGAATGGAGCATTTTCTGGAGAGAATATAATTCGTAATTCGTAACATTATTATATTTTTTTATCATTATACAATACTATATGTAATACTTAATAATTTTTCTCTCTAAATAATCCCTAAATCCTTGAAATATAATTGAATGTCTTTATTGATTTGTTCCCATTTATTATTCTTAGTCAAAGGTGTGAGTGTGGTGTATTGATATTTTAATTATATTTTTTAAAAAGATGATTGTTTGATTGCTGATGGTTCTCATCCTCTTCCAATCTCTTCGGTTATCAAAACCGAATTTCGGATATTATATCAATTTCTTCTTCTTCTTCTTCTTCTCCTCCTTCTTAGCCGCTTCGAGGATATAATTAATTGCGGATCCACATCCATGTTGATTTCTCTTCCACAAAAAAACCGGATATTTCTTCCATGAGGAAAATATCAACTGGACAAAATTCGGATGATGACGAATATGGAAGGTCCAAAAGTTGAGGTACGGCATTTTCGCTGTCTTTATTATTTTG